>RHDR01000340.1:0-32678 GCA_009806295.1 Davidsoniella neocaledoniae
AATAGCCAAACATCCCTTTATACAGAAAAAAAGAAAAAGAAAGAAAAATAAACCTGACAGGTCTAGAAATCCAAAGGTGGCTTTCTATACAAGTAATCTCAAGCAAGAGAACGGATAATAGCAGAAGCAATAGTACAAGCAATAGCACAAACAATGTCGACGGCAGCAATAACTGGCGGGCTCCAGTACCCAAGAACTTGAAAGTACTGTTACTTATTTCAGATTGGCTCTGCAGCTCCCTTGTCTGGAATGGCTGCATCGTCAGCTATTCGTTTTCTTTTTTTTCTTCCATTTTTCCTAAACTTGTTGTTCTACAATGTATAATGCCGTCAGCCAATCTGCAGTTATATCCACTTATTATTTGTGTCGTGGATCAATAGAACAGCCAACTATATATGTAGCCAGGCAGACAGTCAAACAAACATATATGACTTCTAGTTACTTTGTTTGTTGAAGTCACTATACATACAACTGCACAGTACTAAACAGAACAAACAAGAAAAATAAATCGGGAAAAAAAATCCAAGGAAAAAATGAATGGCGGACGGGAAGCCAACAAGGACTCACCCAGTCGAACACGGTCCCTAGAGAGCTACAAGCGACTCTACCCTTTTTTTTTCATTTTTCCCCTCCCATCAAATAACTAGTCATATGGAGAGGAAAGAAAATAGCAGGTTGTATCATATCAAGCCACATATCTGATAGCCTGAGAAATCAAGTCCTTTAAGGGAGGCAGGTAAACAACCCTAACAGAAGAAATATGAAGGAAAGGCATATATACAGCCTTGTGTACATACAAGATAGATTCTGCATATAAATAGCACACTCCAGCGGATAGAACTGATAAATATTATATATGTGGTGCTATCTATCGCATAACATAAAGTATCAGCAATCAGTACTACTGACTACTGGTGGTATGCTTTATTTTTTTTTCCGCTCAAGGATATAGTTTCAGCTTGGTTGTTGATATGGTTGTATGATGACTTATCATAACTATCAAATGCAACCATTTTTCAACGACTATAGCGTCAGTAAGACTAAAACTTCACTATCATTCATACCTTGCCCGTAGCTAGCGAGGGTTGATGTACCATCCGGCTTTAAACAAGCGTATTCCCTGGAGTCGAGTCCGGAAATGTAAAGTAGCAGTCACAGTCTTCCAATAGAATTGTCTACTGTGTACTATTGTACTGTCATAAATAGAAGTGGCGAAGGTATCCACGTTAAGAGAACCTCAGAGAGGCCAACATAAAATCGTCTCCTACCAAGAGAGCTAGAATAGCAAAGCCCCAATGTGCCTCCTAGTGAATATCAACGCTGCCTTATCACTGTCCTGCAAGTGAAGCTACTACTAGTTTCTTGGCTAATTCACTGTCAGTTATTCCACAATCTAGAATTAGACGGTTGGGCTTGATGTCGAAGACCACATAGGTTCACCATCAGACTTACATCACAGGCTTCTATGTTGTAATACCGCCCGGCTTGAGTGTTATAGCGCAAGTAGTACGTTGGATCACCAGTATACATACATCTATACGTGCCCATATGCACGCAAAATGATGATAATATCGTAGATGAAAGCCTTTACACTAGGGGGCGCCACTTCAACTCAGGCCAGTCCATCAAAATTTTGTAAACATGTCAGGTCACTTGGCCTGTTTCTAGTTATAATCCTCAGTAGTTATATGTCCTAGTGGGGGTTCCGAGACACCAGATGAATGTGGCAAGTAGTGGTGATAAAAGTAGAGTCTGATTCAATGTCTCTCGGCTCGCCCTGGGCTATTCAGTGTAGTCATATCCATTTATTTCACACTGATAGAAACTTTCCACAGCTAGTGAAACTATCGCTAGCTTTTAATGGGCTACCAGTATTAGTGTGCTCCATTGTAATCAAGTGCGAAGAGAATGGGGTCTACTATTTACTGATAGAGGCATCCTAACAGCTATAGCACCGGCATGTTTAGTATGAAGGAGGGCCTGTTAACGTGGCTTCAACTTACTATAAAACTACACAACGTCCAAGTTTGGTAGCGAGCTATGCCACTATTTTTCGTTCGAACCAAACGCCCTGGCAAGATAAGCAGACGAATTAATCTATGCCCAGCATGGCAAGTAAATGCCCGTTGTAGTGGTCGCAGGAACAGGTTTTAATAGGGTGCAGATGCGATGCATACAGATACGTAGACTACAGACTGCAGACTGCAGACCGCAAATTCCAGAATGTAATGGGACGCAGCACATGCTGCTCCAAAAGGATAATGGATACCAAATGCCGCCGGTTCGATCGAGTGCTAGACCGAGTGGACCACGAAAACATCAAGCGTCTTCCTGTTCGTATCAATCATATCAACGGTACCAGACCTACTGTCCGTCCCTATCTTTTATTTGCCCGTTATATAGAGCAGTCTGGATCAGGATATTCTTAAGCATCTAGAATATTCGCATGCGCATACAAGACAAAATTTGTTCTTCCGACTCTGCAGTTTAGACCTGCTTTGTCTGATTGTCTGTAGCGAGGCCGCCTCCTCTGTTATCCATCGGTCAAACCCACCTCTGTGGCAGCTGTTCCTGCTCATGTTTGCATGGTGCCCATATCCCTGTATAGTCAGCTTGCCTTCTTCCCTGTCTCCCTGTTCTATCCTAGGTATCCATCATCCATCCTCTAGATCCTAACGAGTCGAGGTTTAGTCTTTGACCTAGTACATATCAAGGGTTACGATTATAAGAATACATCGGCTTGTAGCACTTACTAAAGTAGACTAGCCGCAAGAGACCCATTTCATCTTAGCTCAATCTTCCGATATTGGATTATGTGAGCTATCACAAATATTCTGGGTAGTAAAGCTTGCAAAAACAAAGATACCATCACTATCACTACCAATAATAGTCATGGTAATTACAGAGAGTACATATGTACATAGTTCTGAGACGAAAATGGCCCTGCCAGGCAAAAACGCGATGCTGAATATGTAATCTCAACTATTCGGAGAAAGGAGCTGAGCGAAGACAATCAGAAACTAACAGACTGTAGGGGAGAAAAGGCGACGGTGAAGGCGACAAGTGCATAGTCAGAGGGAGGAAGGAATATGTAGCACTAAAGAATGCAAATTGCAGAACGATCACAGACTATGCGAACGAGGCGGTAAGAAAAAAGCAAATGGAGCGAAAGACAGAGAACAAAACAAGGAAAAGGGGGAAACAATCGGGACAGGAGCTTGAGGTTTGCTTTAAACTCTTTAGAAGCCATAAACAACAATCGACATATTGACGGTAGTCGGTAGTTTGTTTGGTCGGTCGAAGACACAACGTCAATGGGGTCTCGGAGATTTTAGTCCAATGGTAGACTATTGGGTCAGACGAGGGGCAATCAATAGTTGATAGGTGATGGACAAAGGGTGTTGGACTACTACACCTTGGACTTATTTATGGTCGTCTGTCTGAGATTCTTGCTGCATATTTTGCGTACAAACCCAATATCAACCATGCAACATAATACATTAGTGAGGCATTGCTTTTCTCTATGATTGTTAGATGCCCGATATATGTAGCTTGAGAATGAGTTACACACCTTGATCATAATGATAACACAATGCATTTGTGTTATTATTGTTCGCTAGGTTAGTGTGAATTTAGCGTAATCTCGCTCAGTCGCCATCTCGAGTTGTCATCAACTCATCGAGAAATATATACATTTACTATTCCCCTGTCTATTAACGAGGGAAAAAAGATGGTTTTTTGGGATCCAAAAACTGGTCGGCCTAGATAATCCGATGTGAAATAATTTTGATTTCTTCTGTTGATACAAAGTATGAAGCAAAATAAAGCACACTAATTGTCCAAATTCTAGCTAGGACTAGGGTCTCTCCACCAATTTTCTGGCAATTTTTGGCAATTCCTTTTTCTGGAAATATCTGAAGCTTTGGAGCCAATCATATTTCATCATTTTTTGTGCGCTTGGTACTTCAATCAACGCTAGGCCACAGCAGGGTAACGAGTTAATGACATAACCCTAGCTGTATGTATTAACCCTATGGCTAGGGATACACACCGTTAGTTTTAGTTATGGTTCCATTGTACAAGAGCTGGATGACTCCTTCTTCTCGCCCAAAATTCAGCCCTTCAAAAATACTACATCCATCTATCTCCGTGATCCGGCCCAGCAGTGGAAAAGCGGAAAAGCCATTTAGCAGAGGTTCGTGCCTTGAGTTGACTGGCCCCACAATGTGATTTGAGTGTGACACTGTTTATTTACCCTTGTTCTTTAGCCATTAAGCTATCTCCTCAGCCATCATCGCCTACTACCATCCTTTACAGCCATCTACATATTTTTTTCATTCTAGCTTCTAGAATTAGCCAGTGATCGGCCCTAAACACATAATTCCATATACAGATTTCGTCTGTCTACTCTTAGGTTAGCGGTGTTTTTTTTTTTTTGCACTCTCCACTGCTTCAGTCTTACAATGTATTATCTACTATCTCTTCTCTTAAACTGACTGTTTAATCTGACTCCACTATTACGTATATATCCTTGTCTAACGAATACAGCCAAGTCACTTTTGCGGCTGAATATCTAGCATAGCTTTTATTACGTAGAGCCCAAACAAACCAGGACCCCCCAACCCACATGATCTACTTTTTGTATGGCATGCCATGGCTGGCCTGTTCGACATCTGAATATCCACATCCCAGAAAAAACGGGAGGAGCATTTAGAGGCATTTTCATCGACTTTTTTATTGCCTACCCACGTACTTGTTCTACTCCAACATGTATGTATAATATAATGTGAGATTCTGTTACCACTTCTGCTGCCTGCAATCGATTTGATGGGCTGGAATACCAGCATGTCTATTGTTAAGGTACAATCTTTAACTAGCTCTACTGAATGTCGAGCTTGAGGCGGATTAAACTGGCTGACCGACCCGGCCTTCCTTTATTCCTATCACCCGGCCACCATATATTTAGTAATCTCCCCAGCCCAGCCAATGACCGGATAATGGGAACTAGTAGTTCTTTGTGACTTGTCATCGCCGAAGTGAGCAGAATGTAAACATGTACTAATGCTTCCTCTTCCTCCCATAACTAAAGGATGAGGTAGGCGGCCCTGCGCTGGGTTAGTAGAGTAACAGTAGTAGGTTAATGTTGATTAGTAGTACTACTCTACTTGGGTTCAAACGGATATAGAGAACACCCGGGTACTAGATAATTGTCGAATGGCAGGAGGCCGGCTCATAAACATCCTCTCCCCAGCCAGTTTACCGTCGATAGGAACTATATCCTCGGTACGGTGATCAGGGACTTGTCGCCAGAAGATCTTGACATGAACCCGACTGAGCCACGTCCTTTGTCATATACACGTGCCGAGATCCTTTCCTCCCTGTTCTTGATTTCTCTTTCTTTCTATGGTATGGTATCGGCGGCGTTGAAACAATGCTTGCTCGTTCGCCAATTCTCTTGCCACCTTCGTTATCGAACCATCGCCATCATCCTATTACTCAATACTAGCATCTTATTATCCGTGTTTCTCTCAACGTTAGGCAATTTTAGACTAACTAGAGCTAGGCCCGTTTCTTCCACGATGATACCTCCTAGTAAATATATTCAAGAGCTGCTATCCTCCCGCATTATTTACACAAATATCTGGGAGACCTGCTTCAAATCCTCCCCTACCCCCATTCGAGTAGATGATGGTTGGCCTGGTGGGTTAAATGTCTTTCCTCTGCCTGACTCCAACGCGTCATACACTATGCTGACCTCGCTGTGGCTTGTCCATATCTAGTATCTTCAGCGTCAATCACTTCACGCCGCCGCTTTAATTTCTCTCTTTACATCAGCATGCATAGCTTCATTGTTTCATGTTCATGTGGTCTGCTTAGTTGGGTTAGCTTGCTAAACAAGAGTCATTGCTATGCAGTTAATGTCCGTTCTGCGTCGGTAAGCGCTGACACTGTGGTTATCGGTTCATTATAGCTGTAGAGGGTTGAGCAGCGCCTGTGACTTTGCCTGTATACAAATATGTATGCCTGTCCGACTGTCCGATTCACTAGTCATATGTATCATCACTACTTTATCTACAGTCTTCTACATTGATGTCTAACATGCTATCTTGCGTAATAGAACCTCGAGGGCTATCGGAAAAAACCACCAAGCTTAGTAGTTAAATCACAGTCTCTCTTTAGGGTATGCTTGAGCTTAAATTGGCAAATCTGACGAGAGCACAGTGATGCTCACTCCAGTAGCCGCCTATCGTGACAAGGTCTGCTGTGCTACCGAGTATCCTGACACATTCAAGGTATATAACTCTGATCCATCCAATGTAGATACTGGGTTATTTCTTTTTAGTTCTATTCGTTCTAATATCTGCCATGCGTCTGTGGTAATTACTGACATGCTACTATCCTCACCGCTTCTTCGCCAAAGCAAGCCAGTATTAACATTAGTAGTACATATTTACATTTTATTTGAACTGCCACCACTGTCAATCTAGAGTTTTGCTCGAAATATATATCATGTATATGTAGCTTAAATTACTACGGCTTAGTTAGTATTGAATTGTGATTTACTAGCTTTTTTTTCTCTAGATATGCATCATGTAAAAGCTTTCGCGTGCCCTAATGTCGGCAATTTTATTGTCGGTGCTTTTGTCGCCCCATTATATAGTTGGATCTTTTTCTCAGTATACTTCTACACTAAACCCTTGGTATCACCACAAAAGAATACAAATCGTGGCTCACGGTTTGCAACATAGCCAAGCTCACTAGTGCTTCCGCTTGTATCAGTATATGCACGTCGCCACATGCTATTTCTCGTACAATTACGGTACGTTTTGTCTCTCGGAGGGATAACAATAAATTATAGGAAAACAAGACTACTCGTGCTGGGCGGCTCTTCCGTTATTGTCGTTATATCTAGAAGGCTGGAGGAAGGAACATGACGAAGAATAAGAAAATATGAGGCAAACGTTGTTTTCTGCTGTAGTGAGACGCATTTACGATTGTCAGGGTCTCCCACACGCCCACTACAACTGACACTGGACTCTCCAGTTTCTCTTTGTTTCGTTTCTTGTCTCTGGTCTCTACTTGGTCTGTACCGTTCTCTTATTCAATCTATCCGTCTTATCATACCTACATACACTCCCGACATCCTGATGTCCATTAAAAGTGGTTCTAGAGCGATAATTTGATCAGAGCGGAAGAGAGGGGCAGAGTCAGTGTCTCTTGGGCCCATATCATCGGCACGTTCTATTGGTGGATTGTAGGCCAGGCCTTACATCGCAAGAATGGATGTGTCTCTTCAGAAATGGCCGCTGATACATACTATCTATATTCCCTCTGTCTCTGTCTCTAAGGCGTTTACCGCCGCTGTGTCTTGCAGATGTCTTCAAGAAAGAGATAAGAAGACGAGGGCTTACTTTACATATTCTCTATGGGTACTACGCTACATATATATATTTTTTTTAATTCATTAATCTTATGGAGCTATAGAGCTATGAAGATGTGTACGCTACATATGTGTGTGCATATACATATGACGTGTAGTTCGTGTTTGCTAGTCACAGACGAAGATGCATATGTACTTGCAATATGTCATCGTGAAGAGCCAGAACAGTTACATAGATATACTTGGTAGGGCTTAACCTACTGATTGCTTTTCCCCAGTAGGCTTGAAGATCTTTTTTTTGGTAATCATGCCGGGCTCAAGTCTCATCTAACACATAAACAAACCACATATTTCTTCCCTTTCCTACACGTCCTAGCCAATAGTCAACAAGACTGTTTTATTTTCTATCATCTGCTATCTGCATACATTCAATGTAGCTGGACGAAGTGCTTCCCCCCTCCCTTCCCTCACTGTGCACTCAGGCTGTTTGTGTGCTAGAACGGACGGAAAGTGATGGGGGATTAAACAAACATATGTAATACATACAAAGGATATCTATTTAGTGGCAAGCCAACATAAGAATCTCTATAGCTGGAATATTATAGGACATACAAGGTATGATTTGACATAAAAATGTGCTCATAGTTAGAATATGTGAAACTTCATTACCCAAGTACAAGAAAGAAAAATAAAGATAAGACGTTCACATAGTCCATAAGTCGAGTAGCTCCCAGCATGCTTCTTTTCTTCCTCGTTTCTTCCATCAACGTGGGTGATTTAATCTAACTTTCAGTGAGTCCTTTGAAATACGTGCGAAAGCAAACGACGTATCACATCTTTGTACTTGCTTTTTATCATATCTCCCGCCACGTACTCAAACGGGGATTTGTTCTCATATTCACACGGAATGTTTTAAATGAAACATGCTGTTTTTTATTATTGCTATGGACTCAGCACTGATTTCGTAGTTACAAAGGTTTATATGATGAGGGAAGATATCTTATGTATTATAAATAGGTTGATATCACTTGGAAGACAAAATATGGCCCTAGTCTGTAAACTAAAAAAGATGGTAAAAATGATAGAAAACAATGCATACAATGAATTATATTTTCTACATGGAAGGAAGCTCAGTGGTAAAAATAAATTATATATGTAGGTCACTTGTGGCTTCACTTTTCGCTATAATTATTAGTACACCATTCTTATACAAGTATATCAACCTACCACGGACAAAAATAACATGCTTTCCCTGTTTTTGAAATGCCATTTCGAAGAAGATAGCACTAGGAATGGATTCAGAAAAAACAAAAAAAATGTAGACCTTGAAAATAAGTTTCCTATTGGTCTTTGTTATACCAGCATGGCATTTGACAGGCTGGTTATACAGCATCTTTTTTTTCCTTGTTGTTTTACATGGTCACGACACATTGTTTGTATTGTATGAACTGTTTCAAGGTTGAAGGAAATAATCTTTTTTGGTATCATTAACAAATGTTCTAGGGTTCCAGCACATCTTTCAGCTTATTGGTAAAGCTCGGTTCGCATTACAGAATACAACGCTGGAACTGAAAGGACTAGAAAAACAGAAGCCTTTCTCTAGCCATCGATAACTATTCTTTTGCTCTCGATACTACCTATGGGAGCTTTCTTCGCCTTACAGCCTTGGCTCTAGAAACGGCTATAATTTGGGCCTATTGTTCCATTAGACACAGTTATCTTACTATGGTATTTTTTCGCTTTCTTTTTTTTTTTGCGCAAGGTTGTTTACAGTTCGATATTCCCACTACCAAGCTTTAAATAGCGTCACACTCGAATAAAAGAATTTGCTTTGTTCAACCCGATCGCCAGGGAGAAAAAAATCTAGATGGAATTGCGTTGAGAACTCCTACACTATCACCACCAATGGCTATTTTATATGTGTATTAGTATATGGATGTGTAATTACAACTAACATTTAATTTTGGCTTGAAATAGCACAAGTGTCTAATGCCAACCACCAAAGCTGTCACAGCCATGTTTGTTCCAAGGCCTCTTCTTTTTTAAAGTCACTTGTCTGTCTGTCTGTCTACAAATACGTGTGCTAATCATAGACCAAGAAAGAGTTTTATAGAATCCTAGGAACAAAAGACCTGAACAAATAATGATTAGTCCATTTCCTGGGGCCCCTCTCATTCCTCTTCCCTCAATCTCTTCTTTCCCCCCCCCCCCCTCCTCCTCTCGTCTTCACATTCGGGTCTAGAGACAATCATGTGCAAATGTGACTCCGAGATATGGGGGAGGGCCAAGATACCAAAAGAGGACACGCACATACAGGCGCATATGTGGTGTAATACATGTATTTACAACACATACACACACCAACGTCCTTATACCATATCACATGCATAGCAGTAGAGAAAGGTCGTATGTGACGGTCATAAAATATGCAGTCTTTGTCAACTTATCGGTGTGACCAAAAGCTGGCAATGGTTAGAATTATAGTTACATATTCTACTTTTGAGTCACAGATAACTCGCAAATTCACGAACAGACAGACAAATACAACCCTGTCATTTTCATGTTCTTCTTGGGGTTCTGTTTGTTACGTTTCCTTGACCGGACTCATGATCACTATCATCGGGTCTTACGTTTTGAGTTTCTAACTACTGCAGGTTAATATCAATCTCAAGCACACACACTAAATCATGCTGCATATACTATGTAAGGGATGGATATGAAGTGTACATGCATACGGACAAGTATTTGTATGTGCACTATATATATGTACACCCTTTCTACTTTACAGTTTTACTCCCAGGATTACCTTCAATGGTATCGATACCTAGCAAATTCCCGTACACGTCAGTCTATATCAGTCTGAAATTATATGATAATGTATTTGTGCCTTTCTATGGTCACGAAGCTTGCTTTGTTGGCTAGTGGGCGCTCTTATACCTACTCACTTCTTATCCTCCTCTCTCCTCCCCATTTCAAGTTGCTGCCTCATCACATCCGCCGGCCGCATATCGAATAAAGCTGAGCAGCCATTTTATGTGGCCGGCTTACTATCTTTTAGCGAGACAGACAAGGGAGAAAGAAACAAGAAATATGTTCATTTTATCAGATACCACAAGGAAAAAGAGCCGCGGAAGTCGGAATCAACATGCCGCATCAAAGCCACGCCTCAACTAGGCCAACGCACTACTATAATATACTATGTATATTAGGTCTAGTTATGTGTATACGAAGCGCCAAACGTAGTACCATTTACTATCATTTGTGATCTATACACTCATATTTGTATGTCGTTTTGTGTTAGTTTAAACTCACTAGTTGATATCATGTTGAGGATACATTGTATGTACCGGTACATTGTAACACACCATGTACCAGTAGCAATAACGAGGATAGCTCTCTTTCTATTTGTATAGAAATCGTCCGGTTCTCTCTATATCATGTATCTATATACTCTATTATTACACAACGAATATACATATAGCCCATAGCCTAATAAGGCCAGGTTTTCAGGCCGATAATTTTGGCTTTTTCTCTCTTGTTATCTTTCTTTTTTACTTCTATAATTATCGTGTTGGTAGGTGGCAAGGCGTTTATCCATTTGATGTCTCTCATTTTGATCTTCGTGATATAGATACGCATATAGACTTCTTAAAATCATATGTACGGGTATATTGGGTTTTACCTATAATATTACACACGACTGAAGTCCAGCCCGCACTGAAACAATAAAACCCCAATTCACAGACGATGTCCTTTGCCTGCCAATAAGATGGTTCTTCTAAAGTTATCTTTTCCCGTTGGACTCATGTTTGTTTTATTATGTCTTACATCCGTACAACTAGACCTAACTCGAGCTTTCAATAAGCAATTTTGCATTACAGATATGTACAGATAACTGTATAGTTACATATACTCAATATGTATCTACAAATATGTATATCTTGCACTGCTTTAGTTAACAATAAGAGTTCAAGAGCATGAACTCAAAGTATCCAGCATATCCAAACATAAAGGTAAAGGCTAAGAAAGGATGTGTCACTAATCAGATAGAGGAAAATCCTACGGGTCGTCGTGTAGTATCGTCAAGTTGATCAATGCTTCAAAACCACGTCCCAGAATGATTCTACTAAACGCAGGGCTTCCTCCCATATACAAGAACCTTCTTTCTTTCCTCCGCTTCCTCTCCTTTGGCCAGCCACAGATTCCCTCATGAACAAATATAGCCAAAGCGAGAGTAGCCAAGAAGATCACCACGCAGAATACTCTGATAGATATCGATCATGCAATATAGCCATTTGTAGAGAGGCAAACTGGGGTTCATTCGCCAACTCAAGACCGTAGAAGTCTCCCTTTGCCTTCCTTAACTTGCCTAGCAGCACGTCAGTCTTCTTCTCGAGGTAGTTTTGATCTCTATTCTAACCTACTTGAGTAGAGTATATTGCTCATCTTACTAGTCAGTAGTCTTCATTCTCCCGCAAAGTCTTACTAACGTCGAGATATGACTAGATTCTGTCTCTCCTCTCTCTTGAAATGACTTTTCTTTGTTCAGATAACTTAGTCATGTTTCTCTACTTTTCAAGCCTTGAAATCACCGTGATGTTTTTTTACTATAATACGCTAGTCCATGATAGGATGTCAAGATAAGACCAGGGTCTGAGCTAGCCCACGAACTGTCATGGGGTGATATTTCTAGTTGAGGATTTTCAGCATCTCACTCCCATATTTAGGGTTGATCCTAGCCCTGGAAAAGTAGCCCAGTTCATTCCGGACAGACAGATAGAAAGAAAGGCTGGGCAAGAACTTGCACGTGTAAGGGCACTTTCTGTACGGTTCTGTATGGAAGGAAGAGGGGTCATCTAATCGGCTGAGTATCTGCGAGAAACTAATGTGTCGACGGGCTAATCGAGAGAGGGTAGAGGGTTTGAGACGTAGATGTGGCAAAAATATGTCAATTCTATTGTTAGGCTCGATTGAAGTGATCTGTTATCGTTGCTATATTTAACTATATCTGACATGAATAATGATTGTGTTTCTCATATGTACATAAGACTCTTGTTGTAAAATAGAAAAGAGAGGAACAGAGAGTTACCCAATATGATACTACAAGAAAATCGAAGCTCGATAAATAATGCCCTTTTTCCCTTGCAGGATACTTCCGAGATACTTACGGAGGGAAGTCACTGTGGCGTTGCCGCACAGCGCTGGATAAAGGCTTGCTGTGTTGTTCTTGACCTGCATATATTGGAGATGGTTCTCATTTTTCACTTTTTCTTTTTGCGATAAGGAAGGTCAAAAGTCATGTGCGTATGATACATCAGAAACATAACTACTTGATATCATATTTGCTGTTTTTTTTTTGGCATTTTATTGTTGATTCAAAATGACGATAAAGTTGATAGGGTTACGGACAAAGAAGATCAATATGTACTTATGTGCATATATCGCTACATACATATACATAATAAACGCATATGACACTTTAACGCAATACCTCGACCCCAAGCGCGTTTAACATTGTAGGGGGAGAGATAGGCGTTATAGGCTCCATTT
The DNA here is from genome assembly GCA_009806295.1 of Davidsoniella neocaledoniae. Lineage (NCBI taxonomy): Eukaryota > Fungi > Ascomycota > Sordariomycetes > Microascales > Ceratocystidaceae > Davidsoniella > Davidsoniella neocaledoniae. Next base: position 12,932 of record RHDR01000340.1, read on the forward strand.
AGAGAAAAAGGTCTTGGACCTCCGCTATCCCTATCTACTAGACAGATCGTCCGCTTCAAGACCTTTTTGATCCCCCATATTTTTTTTCATTCACAATAGAGTTCAAGGTGAATAAATATCACGTGCACAACATATCATCAGTGCGGTGCATGGCAAATTTTGGACGTTGCTGCGGATTCTTTATAGTCCCCTGAAAAGACCAAGCAACTTAATAATGCATGCGCGCTTTTTGCTTGCTTTGTCTTGATGGAATGAATGAATGGAACTGGAACCGACATGCAGACGCATTGCTTGCTCTTCTCCAATTGTAGTTGATTGACAGCCATCACGAAAAAATAGTATCCAAAAATGAGATGATAGCACCGCCAATCTGCAGCGACATGATTTAATTTAATTTTGGCGATGCAAAGGGTTCTTTCTTTCTGCAGCACATGCATATCTTTCGTTCGTTTTCTGTCTGCTCTTTCTCTATGCGAATTGCAGCGTCTGCCATTGGTTGTTTCTCCATCGCCAGGATTTGGTTGCTGTGTTCGTGTCCATTTATTATAGCTAGTTGTAGACCTCCCCGGGAAAAACAAAAATACACCAAAATAGTACCAACTAATTAGTAGGTGTCGATGCGGTCGTGCTGACTTGGCCAATTGGTCTAGATCACCCTTTTTTCGGTACTTTTTTTTTTTGCGGTGCTTGATCCCAATTTTATACTGCAAGTGCTCTTCCCTGTAAAGAGCAACTACTAAACTTGCCTTCCAACTGTGCTGCGCTCTTGCCAGGATTCCCTCCTGCATACAATCCAAGCCAATTCAGGCCAATCTAAACAACAACCAACTAACCATAGTTAATTATAGTTGTATACTATACGTACAAACAAGCCTTGAACTTTCTGTCTGTCTTGATCTTCATTGACAATCGGTATTATCACGAAACGTGAAACCGTCTCTTCCCATTCATTCCTTTTAGCGACAAATTCACTAGTATCACCACACTGTCCGTTATTGTTCTGTCCTTTGTTCGATCGCCCTGTTGCCACACTTAATTTTGTTCTTACACCTTTCTAGTTCGTCGCCTTCATTTCTTTTCTGTGTAAACTCTATTTCTCCAAATACTATTTTAATCCATACCGACGACAAACCTAACACGACACCATATACTAGCCTCGTACCATCACCAACACCGAAAAATCACCAATCGGAACGCCCTACCACAGTCTCCGTCACTATGAGGATCTCGACGCGCGAATCCGGCATCTTACTGTTGCTGCTGCCTTCATTGGCCGTTGGCGCTGTTATTTCAGATACTGCCGCCAAGGCTGCCGTAGCTAGTGTTAAAGATACCGCTACTTTGGATACCTCTGCCTCTCTTCTGGATACCAAGGCTGCCACTGTTGTTGATACAAAGTCAACCCTGTCTCACGGTGCCAGCTCAGAGTTAGTTGGTAGCAAAGACCTCATCGCTGCTGGTGGTCTCGCAGTTGCTGGCACTGAGACTACTGTTGCCTCATCTCTTGCTACCGAACCTTCCCGGGCCGATGGTGGCCCCATCGATGGCATAGATGGCAAGCCTCACAACGGCCCTTGGGTCGAGACTACCGACAGCAAGAAGGAAAAGGAGATTGGCGGAGCCAAGAAGCCTGTTGCGGATAGCGCTAGCACTACTGTGATTGATGGCAAGAAGATTCCTGAGTCCAATGACGGTGTCATGGACGACAAGAACCGCGCCGCTCCCAAGACTGGCACCACTGGAAACGATGGCGGTGTTTCTGAGAAGGATAAGGCGCGTAAGCAAGAGGAGGGAAAGACCGGCGAGAAGCCCAAGGGCAACCCGGAGACCCCCAAAGAAGCTCCGCCCTTGCCTCATAGCGAAGAGGAGAAGATTCTCAAGGACTCTGGTGCTCCGGTCGAAAAGGCGCCCCCCGTCAAGGGTGGTGTCATCAACGACAACACTGGCTTAGAGGTAAGTTTATGCCCACCGCGCATCATGATGCACAATGACTGACCAATGCTTTTCCGTCTTAGGTTCCCGAAGATCTCCCCGAAAAGATCCATGACAAGCCTAACCCAATCCCAAACTCTGCGCACAAGGACCACCTGGATGTCTCCAAGGCCCCTACTGGCAGCACCGCCGGCTCCCTCGATGACGCCAATGGTGGCTCTTTCCACTCTCTTGTTCTCTCCTTTACCATGATCATGTTTGCCGAAATTGGTGACAAGACGTTCTTAGTCGCTGCTCTTATGGCTATGAAGCATGACCGCATGGTTGTCTTCAGTGCCGCCTTCTGTGCTTTGTTGGTCATGACTATTCTGTCCGCCGTACTGGGTCACACTGTGCCCGTGCTTCTGCCTAAGAAGCTCACTGCCTTCCTTGCTGCTATCCTATTCTTTGTCTTCGGTGCTAAGTTGCTTCGCGAGGGCATGGCCATGGACCAGAATGAGGGCGTTGCCGAGGAAATGCACGAAGTCGAGCGTGAACTTGCCGAGAAGGAAAAGGATGGCTCGCTGTCCTCGCTAGAGATGGGTATGGGAGGTTCTCGCAAGGGTCGCTTCCACCGGTCACCATCGAGCTCGCCTACCCGCGGTGGCTCTAAGCCAGCCCTTTCCGGTCTTGGTAACCTCGTTGGCCTGCTTCTCAGCCCTGCCTGGGTGCAAACCTTTGTCATGACTTTCCTGGGCGAGTGGGGTGATCGTTCACAGATTGCTACTATTGCCATGGCTGCTGGCCCTGACTACTGGTATGTCACTATCGGTGCATTGATTGGCCACTGCCTATGCACTGCTGTCGCTGTAATTGGTGGTCGTGCTATTGCCGGCAAGGTCAGCATGAAAGTTGGTAAGTATTGATCTTCTTCGAATATTCTGCATGCTTTGGAAATATAATATCTCTAACAATAATGTGTTACTAGTCACTGTCGGTGGTGCTATCACCTTCCTTCTTTTCGGTATCATTTACCTGTACGAGGCTATGTCTGTCTGAGTTTTGCATGATGAAGTTTATCTATATGTATAAGGATATCATTATTAACATCTACACACGCCATTATTGTCATCATGTTGTACTGAAACTACACTCGCATGCTTCGCCTATCTGAGATAGTTTCAGTCACTATTTGCTTATTCCATAATCTTTTGACTCGCTAAGCCTAGTCTCACAACGTTGCTGAGTTGCCGGGCAAGCAACAAACACGGATATGAAGGGACATAGCTGTCATTGTGTCCAACATTCGTTATACTATCTCGATCCTTTTCTTTCCTATACTATTTCTATTTTATTGACCATGTCTTCTTACACGTTTTTTTAGGCTCTACATAAACTCATATCTCGTTTCTGTCTTTTTATTTTTCATTCCTTTCCATTTTCTTTATACTCTACCCGATAGATTTTACTGATACTTGTTTCTGCCATGGTATTTCTCTTTGTTTCTCCTTTGCCTCTTCTGTTGGAATATCTTGTTTATTTTAATGTTCAAACTCAACTTATCTTCAAATTTCTATTACTTTCTTCTTCCATAGTTGGTGGATCTTATGACTATGGTTCATACTATAGTTTTATCTTGTTGTCTCTTGCCCGTTATAGAACTAACAACGTGACCGTCTATTGACAGATTGAAAAGGGCAATAGGGTAGTGTCTAAGCGGATGTTTCCCATTGTGTGTACGATTTATGTGGACCTTAGAATAGACGGTGGGATCTAAGATAGGTGGGCTATGCTATTTTATGCGGTATTGGGATGTGACCTTAATCTCCTACATTTTTATCATCAACATTACTCTACCAAGATATGAAAATATCAAAGACCGATACCAATATACGTATACCTCACTACAGCACTAAATCCTAGATTTGTTGATATAAAGCTGACGAAAGCAATTAGCCATGCACTATGAAATTTTAGGCTGATTGATTCATTGTTAGAGCCACACTAAAATCCTCTCTTTTGAAGCATGTGTAACTAATACCATTTTGCTTGTACATAGAATAGTTATCACTTTTGGGCTTATCATTCAAACTTTTGGTACCTTGTCTGCCCAAGCAGAGGCAAGAGAATGTTCGAATTGAAAAACCCTTGATGCCAAATAATGTAATAGCGAATTAAGCTTGGTTTACCATTGACACTTGTAGCTACATGTTTATCGGCAAACAAAATAGTGGTATTCATGAGCTCGCATTTTTGATCCTATTAATGTGCTCCTTCGTCCTTTGTTCCTGGAATTCTTGTGTCCGTATCATCAATATTATGGGGATTTGTACATAAGCCGGCTATTAGGTTAGTAGTTGCAAAATAGATACTACGTGGGTGGACTCGATCAGAATAGTCTTGCTTTTTAGCCCATATCACGTGCGATAAGATATGCCGCTATCCAAATCGGGGCAACTTTTATTCTGTTTTTTTTGTGTGCTGGGCACAAAAGCCCTAAATTTTTTTGTGGTGGGGATCCTCAATCGCTCACCTAGCCTGCTTCGACGAACCGGATTCTCATATTGGCCCGTCCCCAACTATTTGCGAAAAACCTCCTCTTTGTTGTTAAGGGAAGATAATCACAAACTACCGCCAAAATGAGTACGTTACGCTCGCCTCTCTCTCTTCACCTCCATGATGTTCGTCTTTTGCGAACGAAACAGCCCTTTCAAATCGATCGCATTAAAGATTAAAAAATTACTCCATCGCAACGAGTTCCAATATTTGTCGTCGTTTTCGAAGCCACCAAATCATGAACTATCACGAGATTTTCGAGCACTAGCAAATCTACGACTAAATCGAAATTCGACCGTCAAAATATCATAGTTGTAGCATGGGTTCACCTGCTACAAGATATCTCGGTTATAACCATGCATCACGGACATAAAGTGCACCCACATCGCAAACGCTACTTTGGCAAATGAAAACGACGACAATGTTGGACCGAAATCAACCGGACATCTGAAATATCGATTTGAGTTAAATACTAACATTCTCATAGCTAAGGGTACCTCTAGCTTTGGTAAGCGCCACAACAAGTCGCACGTTCTGTGCCGCCGCTGCGGTATGTATCCCCAACTCTATTGGTCAGATGCAAATATGATATTCTGAAGACATAGCATATTGTGTTTGCAAAAACTGCCAAAGCATTATATTGACTTCATTTTCTTACTAGGCCGCCGTTCGCTCCACGTCCAGAAGCACACCTGTTCTTCGTGCGGCTACCCCGCTGCTAAGACTCGGAAGTGTATGTCGACCCTTGAACACAATGATCTACAGTACGAAAGAAGAGACAAATTGCTAGAGCATATGCATAATTACACGAACAACCAAAAAATTATCGACCATTCATACATGCAAGACAACATAGACTCAACAGTGATTCTCCTATCCGAGAACATCGACTACGACAAGGCCACTTGCATCAACCACAATATCTATATCTCGGAGATTTCTAGATATATATTCGCACATGCTCTAGTAACTTTGTTCTTATCTTCGTTTGGAACATCATTTCTTCTCCAAACTCTGCCTTGTTAAACAATCCATGTACTAACACTATCATACAGACAACTGGTCCGAGAAGGGCAAGCGGAGAAAGACTGTCGGCACTGGCCGCATGCGCTACATGAAGGATGTCTCCCGGCGGTTCAAGAACGGCTTCCAGATCGGTGCCCCCAAGAGTGCCCGTGGCCCTACTGCTATTGAGGCGTAAATTCGATCTGTGATTCCCGAATAGAAGAAGCCCTTTTAACAGTCCTTAAAAAAGAATCCCATGAAGCACGAAACAAAAAAAGAAATTGAAAAAGACCAATGTCTTCTTTTAAACTCATCGCTTTGAAAAGTTTGACTTGATATTGTATAAATCATGGACCCAACATGAGCCAAGCCTTGTTTTCACTAAACCCGAGTTCATCTCCCACGTCTTTCCACAACGTCTTCTATTATTTCTCGAATTCTAGTGTCGTTCTCAAAGGCACGTAATTTGGCCATTAGAAGTTCCATACTATCTTCTCTCGGTCCAATTGTTGGAGAATTCAAATGACTCTTATAATCCATGGAGCTTATGAAAATCATAACACGGCTGTGATCTGTTACATGGTTTTGGCGAGAAAAATACACAAGGGTATAAATTTGGTCAATCTTCGTAGATTAAGAAAATAAGAGTGATGTCATAATTGTTACATTGTCCATGGTTCCATCGGGATGTGAATAATTCTATGTGATAAAACGCCGAGTTAGGCGACATAGTGAGAATAGAGTGGTAGAAAATGAATGGGAAGCAAGTTGTTTATATTGATTTTCATTCTTTATCATGGTATTTTCTTTACTGTCCACGTTCGAACACCCGTGTGCCTCCGTCAGCTGCTATATAGTAGAGATACTCATGTTCCTCATACTGGGGATCTTCACGATCATCCGTTCCCCCACCTCGTGTAATGCGCATAACACCGCTGACATCTTTAGCTACGCCTGTATCTAGCATACGTAAGCTAAATATTATGTCAGCTTGGTGGGAAAGACTAAGAATTAGTAGGGCTTGTTCCTTTTCCAGGGTTGTATTCTGCTCAACGACAAAAGCGTCATCGGCTGATAGGGTTAGAATAGAAGAGTGGGTACACTATAGTATTTTTTCTCTTCGTTAGCATCTCAAGTTCAATATTTGTAGTATTTCTGTTCTCCAACTTACTTGTCTTAGAGTCAAAATCATGTTTTGTAGACTTGTTGGTGAGGCATCCGTGGAAGCCAAGAGGAAGTCTAATTGATCGATGATCAATATGACTTTCCGGTTAGCCGATGAAAGCGAAGCAATGACCTTTCGAACTTCAGTTTCGACATCAGCCAGTTTTGGTGACTTCAGAGTTTGGCGTCCTTTGAGAGGTGAAGTGGGCTTGTGTGATGGGAGAAACAATTCAGTGAGGCCATCAATGAATATAAAGTTGCCCTCTCTAGCATGTCGTGGAAGATCGACGCCCTAAGAAGAATTAGCAATCGATTAAGATATCAGCATAGACACAGTCCATAAACCAGGGTGAAAGTAATGAGATATAATATCTAATAAAACGAAAGTTTTGAAGTAATAGAGAAATGGATATTATGATGTGACGTACCAATTTTCCAGCACATTCATTCCAAAACTCAAAGTCACGGAGAAAACTGACCAGCACAATGCTTGCATTTTCCGTGGCACCACCCTCTTCAACCTTGGATCTGGCCGGCAATAGACTCTGCAGATAGCGTACTATTAGCCAGTTACTTGTTGCGCCTAGAACGTTGGTGACAAGACTGAAAGAGCCAGGTTCGGGTAAAGAGAGGTATTGCGTGAGGAGGTACGGGATGGTTCGCGAAGTCATTGCGGGCCTATTTTGGGACAGTTCTCTTGGTGAGTTTTATGTGAAATATATATACATATGAATATCCCGCGCAAGATAAGTCGGTGATGAACCTGGTTTGTAATAATAGTCGAGAGTAGACTCGGCGGTACTTGGTATAAAATATGGCACCGTAAGGGTTATTTGAGGATGTCATGTGACTAATATGGATTTTGAGGTTAACATTTTACAATGTCTCAAATTGCTATCCTTCTCGTACCTCCATTCACTATGGCATCGGTATATAAAATGGTTCTTGATCAATTATATTAGATTTAATAGATACAACAATTCCATTGTTAATTTAGCCTGTTCCAAATGTATGGTTCTCATAAATAATACATGAATTTTGGTATGTACAAAGCATATACGACAACTCAAGTATGGCTTTACATATTAGATAGATGGGTAGGAAAAATTTACGAGCCGATTTGTATTTAACCACCATATTAAATCAAGATTATTTTTGTTGCGTTAAAACACCAGAGGTGGGGCTTTCCTTCTGGGTTTTCTGGCGGATTATTGAGGAGACAGTAATAGTTTGTGCAACAGAAATTATGGAATATTTCATTAATTTATGAATATCCTAGGGTTGATGAATGATGACTAAGTTTAGCAGATGTTTTGAAACAGAACTTGCAACTAAGCACAGATATTACAAACATACATATATATTTCGATTGCGAGTAATCATGTGGTTTATTTTTAGGGAAACTTATAGCTTCATCTTAACTCTTGGAATAAAAATACAATAAAATCCATCACATTAAAACCGCCTTGCATAGCAAATCAATTTGTACCGCCAGACAAAATGTAAGAAAACACAAAACATACAAAACATACAATAAAACATAGCAACATCACTTCATGAACCAACATAGAACATATACATATATACTGACGATAGTATGAAAGTAAGAGTTTGAGGCCTCTTTTCTCGTCGGTTAAATGCCGCATAGCTTGATCATTTTGGGCGGACAAGATGGAAAGTTAGAATTGAGAGTCTCCATTGAGAGAGTGCGGCGAGCCGGTGGAAGTAGCACCCAAGCGGGCTGCAATAGCAACGGTGTCGATTCTGGATAGGTCTAGCGCCGGCAATGGTCTCTCTGGACGCGGCGGTGCACGCAAAGGGACTCGACCGCGAGTCTGTCTCGGCGATGTCGGATACGATATGTTCTTCACGGGGTAACCGCCATAACGTCGGGTCTTGTACAGGTCAACGCGGCGTGGCAGTAGAGCACCCAACTGGTCAGCGCCTTCATCGCGCTCCTCAACCGACTTGGCGTCGGATATAGCAGATGCGGTATATGATGTATCCGAGATCGAAGGGCTCGGGGGAGCTTGTGAGCGAGTCGTGGTAGAGTTAGCCCTGTGTGTATGCGTTGGTGTTTGAGGCGGCGAGGGTGACACTGCTGACACGACAGGCTTGGCAGAACGGGTTTTCACGCCCCGCTCGAAGATTCCGCCGAGGCTAGATGAGGATGTCGAGGGCGCGGAAGATGACGAGGAACGGGATATATCTTCTTCATCTTGACGGGTGGGATAGAACGGCGGGGTCGGGGGCTTATTGGCCGAAAGCACGGCAGCGAAATCGGCAGTACGAATGTGTTTCATGAGGAAAACCTCGAGGATGACCGGGACACAGCAGATAATGGCTATGACCATATATGTCAGTTCAACGCTGGTTCGCAATGGCTCTGCGTCTGTCTCGAAATGGTTGCTTCCTAGAGTTGCCTCAACGCCGATGAGGACGGCTATGAACACGGCACTATGGACGAAACAGACGATGCGGTAGAACTTGGGTTTCCAAAACTGCAATGACTGCTTGCGTGACTCCATGGCCTGGTGGATCTCGTACTTGGTCGGTGGCCGGTTCTCGGGAATCAGTAGTGGCGTGTATACATCCGGACGCCATGGGGCACTAACGGTGAACCAGTTCTGTAGGTCCTGGATCTCATGTGCAAAAACGAGGCAGCCATAGATACAGGCTATAACACCAATACATACCAACGCAATGGAGCTTATCTTCAAGAATATCGCGAAGGAGGTGTGGTATACACTCATAGGCCGTACGAAGAAGAGTTTCAAATCACAGCCAGACATCTTGCCAAACTCGCGCGCTACAAAGAAGAGCCATGGCATCGGAAGTTGCATGAGACCCCAAAGCACTACAAGGCTAGATGCGGCTGCCCTTTCCAGTGGCTGCAAGAGCCCAAGATCGGTACGGATTACGTCTAGCTTGAGCAGACACTCGACGTCCTGATAGTCCTCAGCCGTCATGCGTCGCACCAAAGCATCAACTGATATAGCATCGAGAGAACCAAAACCCGACGCAGTCATGACTGCAATGAAGTTGGCCGAGAAGGCCGCTAGATCGACGATGAAGACACCCTCGCTAGCATCATTCGGGAACACTACTGTTTGTAGTGCCAAAGAGTTTTCACCCAGCAGTGCGACTGCTAGGCACTTGAAGTCGGAGAGTACGGCGTTTAATTGGCGAAGTAAGTTATTATGAGCCTGTACAGAGCTGGAAAAGCGGCGTGGAGCTGGTGCCGGGGTAGCCAACCGCTCTTTTGCCTCCGGCGCCACACGATACACGGCAGCAGCGGCGCAGATCAGCGGCTGTAGATGTAAATAGTCAGAGTGGGCATATAGGAAGATCGAATCAAGGATAGCGCTGTCACGAGATACAGTCTTACGGCGCGCTTGATATCTATGCCACAACCGAAGACCGCAGATTGGCAACTCGGAGAAAAGTAGCAATGGCAGCGCCAGACAAAGGCTAACGGACCAGTCAAGCACAATCAGAGTAGCCTCTGACGATACCGAGCGGATCAATAGGGAGACAAAGGTCGACAATACAAGCAAGGCATAGGCAAACCGCAGCATGGCAAAGCGGCGGGTTGCGTTCTTAGCGAGGCCGAGAATGGCGACGATGTTGAGCATATAAAATGCCATACGGAGGCCCACGCCAAGCATTGTCGAATCGACTTGCATAGCACAAGACGATGCCGATGCTGACGGCAGTGCTGATGATTGTGTCATGGCATGTGATAGCTGGTAGGTAGTTGATGGAGCCATACTAGTAGTACAAAGTACAAACACCACAGATTAAATATTACGTGAGGCGTATCACGAGCAAAGTAGGGCAATTAGAATAAGACGATTAGAAGAGAAAAGATTCAAGAACAGGCAGAGAAAGACAGGGATCGTCTCTTGTAATATCTTCTATCACTCCTTGGAGGAATGAGATATATAGGAATACCTATGTTGAGATCAAGGGCATCGAGCAAAAGAAGGGTAGAAAGAATGGAATATAGGGAACTGAAGACGGCGCCGTGTTGTATATGAGGTTTGTCAAACTGTTCGTTCATCCTCTCTTTCTTTTCCCAGGTCGGATCAAGAGGCAGTTTGAGAGCTAATGAACTAGAAAGTGCATAAAAATAAACACGCAAATCGTAACATGAATGTTTTCTTTTGCTAGATGGCTGTTCTATTTGCTTCTATAGATGTATGTATATTGCTTCCTCGACGATACTACTAGACTCACGCCATCAAGAAGCCGCCCTGGATGGATAGAGAGACCAAAGTAGCCCGAGCTGACTGAGTCTCCGACGGGCTAGGCGATCCATTCTCTCTCTTTGTTCTTCTTCATTATTCACAAGTATGTCTAAAGAGACTCTCCAAAACGCCACGACCATGTGTAGAAACTAGTGTTTCTGGGCGTAACCCTTCCAACATGGCGCATCAGGGAGAATCATGCTGGGTTTATATGTAAGAATGCGTACTGTAAACCACATCAGAGGCGGCATGGAAATAACCAGAACGGAGAAGAGGAATAGAAGAAAGCAAAAAAAGGGACAGTCTGTGGCTTGTAGCATGCCGTGGCTTATATGATAGTGCGAAAAAAAACAGAAAAAAAAGACATCATGAAACGGTGCAAGGGCAGACAAAAAGGCGACGGGAGTCAGAAGGAACAAAAAAAGGAAAAAATTAAAATATGATATATCAATACAAATATTAGAACCGAAGCGCAGTTCAGTATATCGAGCCAGTCTTGCAGTTCTACGTAGAAGAAAATACAAGGACAAGATGTATCTTCTTCGAGTGCTAATACGCAAGTACCTGTACGTTTCATGACTTGAATGTGAATCAACATGCCTTAACATGTAAACAACCTTTTGTACCTGCTTAACGGTCTAGGGTTTAGTTGGCGGATATGCTAGATCATGTATGTACAGACATTCATACATATGTCGTTGTAGTTCTCAACAGATTTACTGTATGACTTGCATTCTATCAAACAGACCGTAAACTAGTATGATGATTATGATTATGGATAACGTATTACTGGGAGTTGCATACAAGAGCAACATCTTCATAGCTCTATAGCCCCATAAGATTAATGAATTAAAAAAACATACAATTATTTTGGATAAGCAGAGATAGACTCCATGAAACCCAGCCTTTTTTGGGGATAAAAACTAGCTCCGGAGGCTTCCAGTTTATCATGTATGGTGACCGATTTATTATTGCATTTCCATAGCGGCAAAATCCAGTTCTGGAGATGAAAATATTTCAGCCTGCTACTTACCTTTCTTATGATCTAATACGCAGATTTCAAATAATCGCTCCCTTTCTTCCTCCCTCACTCCCCCTATAAGGCACATTAAACAGCCTTTTTTGCTTTGTAAAGTCAAGAGACACAGATATACTCTGTTTTTTTCACTTGCTCTCCAAAATACAGTATCATTCGAGACAATGGGGTTACAAAAGAGTCCAAGGGAAAAAAAGAGAAACACGGGACAGAGAATATGATAATGTCCTGAGCAGTAGTATCAACCGACCTTTTTTAGTTGCAAAAGACGTAAATTTGTAGAGGCCCGACATTAAATAATTGTAAATCAGCCATGAAATAACAAAAGCCCATACACGAACATGATCGGGTACGTTGACATATTTTCTTTTTCCGATGTTCCTTTACGGCCGTAAAACTGCAGGCGGCAAGAAAAAAAACCAGCAATGAGCAGAACAAAAATAGCAAAGCCACCAAAACCTTTCTTGAGACAATTATTCTCTCGTACAGCGTGACATCTTTCTTGTAAACTGTTGTGGGCTAGACCTCGGTGAGTCCAGCATGATAACCCTATATTTGAGCAGATCAAAGAGTCCAACATCCTCTTACAAGTATGTATTTTTTTTTACTTTTGTCGAAGGGACAATTAGTTTCAAGAAGAGACAATACCACAAACCAAGAATATGGCGTTTGTTAACAGAATGAAAAACAACTTTTCTACATTACGCGGCCCTCCTTGAGTTTTTTCCAAGAACTTGACTGCCCTGAATTCCAGCTCTGTCATAAGTTAAAGTCTTCTACCAAGGCTTCTGTACTTTTTTTCTTCTACCAAGTATTAATCTTCCGACTATTGTTTCTCCTACGCCATACATATAATTGCTGGAGTTTGTGGCATAAAAGCGTGTTAGCGTAAAGAGTAGCTCTGATTCAGATATGCAGCCATGTGTTAGTGAACTCTAGTTGACTATAAGCAAAATGAAGAAGAAAGCACGATATAATATGTGTCCGACCACATATAGAAGCTCCCTCGCTTCAGGTAGAAGATGATTAGTTTTACTGTCAGACGCCATATGGTATACATACGGTTAACGACAACAGTGCCAAAACATCAAAGTACGGCCCTAACAGGGATAGAATATCATATTTTCATGGGTAAATCAAGACCTTCACCCAGATGCTAGCCGTTGCTACATCGCAGATCAATATCTATCGTGACGATTTTAGTAGCACACTATTTGTACCGCTATACGAAGATATAGTTGTGTATATGCTAGATGAATAGTCCGATGAAATGGCGAATAATAGGACTTGCGTGATCGAAATATCACTGATAGTTGAGGCTAAAGAATCTCCAGGTTTAAACACGCTAAGGCGTTCTAGTTCTTATGCTAGAACCCATGTGTGCATATAACTAGTAGCCGAGCCGAGTCTGCAAATGTATGTTATATACATATATACAGATAAATAATGCACCAAGCAAAGGCCATACAATATGAAAAAGGGCATCAAAGATGAATACGTCTCAGCCTCGGGCGTTCTATCCGCACCTCCGAGGCCGATGTCTTGCAAGGATATGTAAACTTCTTTTGTTATACATGACTATACATATATGTACATATACCTCATATATTTTGGTTGGGTAGTTTCTTCTTGACTTAGTGCGCCCGTTCCAAGAGTTACCTCTGATGAGCTGGAGAAAAAGAAAATATATATTATCATGATGATGAAAAGATATACCCAAAAGAAGCACACAAGGGAGGAAAAGGCTCAAAGTCTCCGGCTTCTCGCAGGCAAACGAATATGGTCTTTCCCTGCTTTCATTTTTCTATCCCTTCACAATCCATCAACTCTTTGCTTGACTAACTACGATTGTTTACAGAGTACATTGGTCATAGTCTGTCGTGAAGACAGGGGGGCCCAAAACGGTCCCTTTCAAGTAACTTTCTAACCTCAACATGTATCTCAATTTCACCCTTATGGTGTATTGATATATCACTACATGAATATGTATGTCATTTGAAAGAAACCTCTTTTGACCACTATAAAGGCGACAGACTATAACTATTATACTCTGTATACCTCTTTTATGATTAATGTATATATCTTGACCTCCAAGCGTGTATGCGGTTAAAGTACAAGTTAAAAAGAGAAAATTATTCAAAAGATACCAATTTCTACTCCTATCCACATGACAGACTATCATTGATGTACTCTGTAAGAACAAGACGGAGTTAGCGGATTAATTTACATATAGTCATAGCTATAGACTTGCTAGATTCTTATAAGATTCAAATGATAAATAAAAGCTAATAACTTCCATGGACGGGAGAGAATGGTAATAATCAAAGGTTGTGGTAAAGGGCAAGTAACTCTGAGCAAATATCGTATATCTTGCCACGTAAACAATAGCAACAACGCAGCAACACCATACAACACAAGTCCAAGACATCAAACAATGAATAAGCATCATTATCTTCAGTATATTCCAGACAGAAAAATGAGATATCCATCACAATCACTATTCCGCTGAAAGACTCCACAACGGGAACGTGGAGGGTTGGGAATAGGAAAAAAGGAGTTATAGAATAAATACGTTCTCTCAAGAGGCTTACTAAAAACCCTCAAATGCGAGATCAAGGACTATAAATTGGTATGAAATACATACGTATTACATATGGGTTTTAAAGGCCTAAAGGGAGAATATTAGTCCTAGTCGTGGAAGGTTCTAATCGTTCCCTACCTTCACAATCTCATATTGAACATCGTGGCATCTTGATTGCAGCTTATAGCACCCAGGTGATATTTCTAAAAACTATAGATTGTGGAAACTATCCGAGACATATGATTTAAGATGGCTAAGGACTAACTCTATGGTTTGTATGAGAGTATAGAGTTACATATATATAGAAAGGATACGCATATAAGATGAATCATCAAACGTTCCATGTTCAAAGCAAAGGTCAAGCATTAACAACACTTGAGATTTCTTGCCAAAGATCCATTTTATAGTTGTTAAGCAATAATTCAAGGCTCTAATGAAAGATAGAAGAGTTAGATAAACAAACTAAAGACCAAATAATGAACTGAGACGTACTATGAACTGTGCTCATCCAGCCTTCCCCCATTTTCTGGCCTTCCATGTCGAGCCATATCTGGATCGGCGTCATTGTGTCTGTGCTTTGTACTAAGCGAAAGCCATGTCCTTTGGATGGCTACAGCCGAGCTTCATCTTCGTCTTACATGAGATCGATAGTTTCACAAGTTGACTTCTACTCTATTGCCGTAGTACATGACGATTTCCAGGAGAGAACCCCGTTGCATAAAATCATTATATGGTACTCATGTGTATATTGTGATTATGATCAGGCCATTGATTCGAGCAATTGTATCATCGGACTTTTCAGTAGTTCATACTAGCTTAATGGCATAGTGGCATAATGGCAAACCCCCTTGTGGCATCTTGTTATAGTAACGAATCGGTGGTAGTGGTAGTGAGCAAGAGGCTACAGCAGGGACACTTCCATAATCAAGACTATTTAATATGAATGTTTCTCTTCAAGTTACTCAATAACAACTAAGGTAAAGTTCTTCGTGAGATACAAGTCGTAACTTTTCTGAAGTCACTACAGGACTATTTGAGCTGATGACAGAAGGGATAAAGTCGAAGTGACGTGTCGTGATTCCTAACGTAGAAGCGTTGGGCTTCGGGGTCCTATATGTACATATGTCATACTTCACAAATACCCGTAGTTGTTAAAATTGACGGAAATACAACTTAACTTCGGTTTGTCAGCCGTTGTGTCTATACTATCAATGAATATCATTTAGTGGCATATATAATGGTGTTTGGTCGTCGTATCTCAACTAGAACAACTTAGCTGAATATTGCCAGTCTACACTATAATAGCCACATGCTCTCGCAAGATTGATTACAGGAAGTGAGAAAAGTGTCCATTTCAGCTAATTTATATCAGATAGTAGAAGACAGGTGTACTCTTCACTATTCAAGATTGTATCGACTCAAACCAACATACATGTACTACGAGATCAGATTGATCTCATACTCTTCCGATATATCATATATCTTTCAGTTTCAGGGTTATTTTGAATGATTTAACGACTATAAAATTAATTAATGGAAGCTATCACTCTTGATAGAATGAAGTTATATTCTATTGTGTCTCAACGATTTATAATCAGTCTACGTAATTTTACTTATGTATATGTGGACCTTTTCATTCGTCCTTTTTCAACTCCCCTATATTTACTCGAGGCTATATAAATGGGGTTCTGACATACCACGATCTTGGAAATTGTCTATACAATAGATGGATCCCAGGCTAACGCGAACTTTTTCAGCAAGACCATCGCCCCATTCTAATATGAGATGATTCTTACGTGGGCTTATAGAAGGATCGATCGTAGAAGAACACGCTTCCATCTTTTAGCGTCAAAGTTTTGCTAGCAAGGAAACACGCAAAAAGAAACTAGACGCAGGTTAAAGAGCTTGCTTAAATATACAAATTTGTACGTACATGTATTTGCACATAGTATACCTACATGAGTAAGTATGTGTATGTACACATGTAGTTTTGAAAGGTTACATTCTACTGTTGTAGACGGTTATATATTTGTAGCACTCCTATTCTAAATTTATGACGTAGGTCTTAAGTTAAAATACAAATATAGTGAGAGATAAAGTGACGGTATCACTTTGAGAATATCGTCTCCGTATTAATTCCTCATTTGATTATTTCTTTTTGCTTACAACTGTACAGTAGTACAAGTTTCAAGTTTTTTTTACTTCACGATATGTTATTGTGAACAAAGGAGTATCTTGTTCAGTTACAACTAGGGTTACTTGGGTTAATAGTGCTTATGTAATGATAGTTATGATTGAAATGCAAATCATCGTTCCTAGCCCATGTCGGATTTTTTCTATTCAAGTAAAAAGGTAGATCAGATGCCAAGGCTCCTATATTTTCTACTATGGATGACGAACACGTTCTTTTTTATCCGTCGGCTTTGCGAACTCGGCATTGATTGTTGAGGCTGAAGCTGGACTTAAGCATGAAAAGCCTCAATCAATGGCCATTAGTTCAAGCATGGCATATACAACTATAGAAGCTATGACAAAGATGGACACAGCTTGTAATTAGGGCTTGTTTATATCTATACAAAGTTACATCACAGTAGCTTTTTTCATCTTTTCGGTGGGCTACATAACTTGAGTATAGAAGCACCGTCGTAAAGGTAGGGCAAACAATGTGCTCAGAAGGTGAAGGAAACAAAGAATGTGGTGAGTAAAAGTGAGCAGGTTCGCGGCTTCTGACACAGGCACAGACGCAAACGCAGACATGACCATGACGTGTGTCTCTAGGAGGTGCCTAGCGATATTGATATTGATTTAGCAGTAGCCAGTCCAGCAATTAGTGGCTAGTTGTGTACCTAGAGTGCAAAATAGTCAGTAAAAAAGGGACCGGGCGACGCAAACACTCAAGCGCTGGACAGGCCTTGTTGGGTTTAGAGTAAGATTATGGAAGCCGTGTATATGTATTGATGCTAAGTATCAGTAAGTTCACTCTGGGACGACTTTATTTGTACGAATGAATGATATGGTTGTTGGACACTAGAACCATTAAAACTTAAATGGTCAGGAATAAGAGGAAACGAGGCAACAAGTCAGTTAAGCAAGCGCCAATAGGATTGAATGAGTGGATTTGCTTAGGCCTACGAGCTTGCGTAGCTGGTGCCGGAAACGGCCATGGATAACATATTAAGTTGAGTGTTTGTTTGCATGTTTGGTCTGACGTCGTCGAGCAGGAAAAAAGAAAAGTCGATGGGCGATATCGCTTGCCGTCTCTGCTGTACATTGTACAGCTGGACGGATGTCCGTGATGCTTTCTTTCTCTATGTGTTCGGAGTTTAGCACCGCG
The DNA here is from genome assembly GCA_009806295.1 of Davidsoniella neocaledoniae. NCBI lineage: Eukaryota > Fungi > Ascomycota > Sordariomycetes > Microascales > Ceratocystidaceae > Davidsoniella > Davidsoniella neocaledoniae. The sequence continues at coordinate 30,769 of RHDR01000340.1, forward strand.
CCACACTAAGCAACGCCACAACTAGCTGTAAAGCCACGGGCTCTCCAGGGTCCCCTAAGGTACAACTACTACAACTGGTACGCTTGCCTTGTCAGGGATTGTCGCTAGAGAGCGAAGCGTCATGGGTAGTTTGGCAAGTTTGGCATTTTTGTATTAGTGGGAGCAGCAACCCACTTTCTCTCAGGAAAAGTCGTCGTCATCACGTCCGAATCGGGCCAGGGTACGTCGCTCATTGTTGTCTCATCATTTTGTAGAGCGTAGAAGGGGGCGAGGACTGTTTGGTCACTGTCTGTAAAATTTGTATTTGTAACGTGCTGCAACGAAGAAGACGACGAAAATAACTAGTTGCTCAAAACGCGGCACAAATCACGTCGTTTATAAAAAAAAAAGAGAAAACGATGTCGATAGCTCATGTGTAATAACATATTTGCAGAGTGAGGAAAACGGCAGTCGATGGATCTGGATTTTATTACCTCGATAGTTGGAAAACATCAGTAGATAGGAAGGACCACGCGGCTCTTGGTCGAGTCGGCAGGCACGAGAGCAATCCTTCCTCTTTGACGGGCAGTGAAGTGGAAGAAAAAAGTCGAACAGGGCTCCTTCCTGCACAGCAGGCGACGTAGACGACAGCGGCGAAGCACTTGCTTTGACTGTGTTCGTAAGAGAGTTTCATTACAAGCAGAAACTACCCAACTTGACAGCAAGCTGTGGGCTCTTCATCCCCATCCTTCTATTATCCTTTATTTTAATTTGGGAATTAATTCTAGTATTAGCTGGCTGTTTTGTTTGTCCCTGGTTTTCCATTAAAACATCGTCTGGTCCGTTGCATTCGATCTCTTTTTGATTTTCCTTTTGTTCTTCTTATCTTGCATCTGCTTGAACGCCTTCCCGACCGATCTTCGCTGGAATCCGGGACACGATCTACATATTGTATTTACCATTATCAATATCCATACTCGAACGGTTCCCGTACCGATCAAGCTACCAACACCAACACTCGCTTATCTATCACCACCCACACTATCCCGCCTTCATCATGACCCGTGCGCTGGCCTTTGCCGCTGCCGGTCTTGGCATCCAGGCTGTTGCCGCTCTGCCATCGGCTATCCACCATGTCGGAGTTGACGTGACGCTCGTGCCCGATATGGAGGCCGCGATCGACGAGAATGCCGATGCCACTAGCCGCATTAGCATCATGGGCCCGATTGGCCTGTCTGCCGTCGATCTGGGCATCACTGGTTCCAAGGGAGAGTACCAGGCCGCTATGCTCAACATTGGCGATCAGGGAATCACCGTCGACTTCAAGACTGACGCCGACCACGCTGAGCCCATCCGCAAGACCATCAACCCCATGCTGGATGGCCTGTGTGCCGCCAAGCCTGATGCTGCTGGCGAGAAGTGCGCCAAGAAGACCTCCGAGATTGAGATCGAGGCCTCGCGTGCCACCCACGGTAACCACGAGGTCACCATCTTCACCCTGAAGTTGGCCCGTCTGGATGACAAGGCCGTCGAGCCCCCCATGGTGGCCCAGTTCGCCTTTGATGGTGCTGACAGCGGCTCCCTGATCTTCTTGACCGATGTGCCACCGCCGCCACCGCATCACATGATGCCTCCTCCTCCCCCTCCTTGCGATACGCTCATGTGCCGTGTCGCCGGCTTCTTCCACTCGATCAACCCATTCGCCGAAGATGAGGGCTTTGAGCACGGTCACGCTCACCACCACGGCCACCATGGCCATCACGAGATGGAGGACTCGCACATGCATCATGGCCCTCCTGGCCAGCCTGGTCTCGGTATGCGCCCTGGTAGCTTCCACCATGGCATGCACCACGAAGGACACGACGAGCACCACCCTGGCCACAACTCCGAGGGCCCCAAGCATGGTGATTTCGCTCACCCTCCTTTCGATG
>RHDR01000341.1:0-32650 GCA_009806295.1 Davidsoniella neocaledoniae
GGACACAGAATATAAAATCTATATTTACTTGAAATAGAAGGGAGGCGCAAGCTCTGTTTTTTATGCAAATTATTAATATAAAATATAAAAATAAAAATAAGTATAATTCTATAATAAAATTAATTGTTTGGAAGAGTCCAAAGATCTAATGTCGCCTCCGTCATGTTGCCCAGAGTAGAAATGATCCCAGAAGCAGCCCGCACACTGCCAACTAAGATTGAAAAAGCAATAATGGCAATGACATGGAGAAGCCCAGGTCTGTAATCCTCTGCAGTAGGTACAACGATCCGCGAAATCACAGCAGAAACCTCGATTATATCCATGGCAGTCTGCTGTAAAGACATAGCAAAGACCCGGAAGACCGACAGAGTCAAGAGAAGGACAGACAAGAAACTCGCCCAACAGACAGTGCTCGCTAAGGCCGCAGCAGCCAAAGCCATCTGCAGAGGGTGAAAGTCTGCAAGGGTATCGTCTTCGGCACCAGTGAAGGAGCCGGGAAGAGGACGGCGGGGCAAGTGCTTGGAAGCATGAGCAGCAACTGCAAACGGAAGCACAGGAGATGTAGCCTCAAGAGCCGGAGCCTCAAGAGCCGGAGCCTCAAGAGCCGGAGCGGGGGCAGGAGTCGGCATGGGAGCCGGAGCAGGCGTGGGAACAGGAGCAAGAGTCGGGCTTGGCAAAGACACCGAAGGTAGCGGAGAGCAAGGAGGGGAGGGAGAAGAAGAGGGCCGCGACAAATCTAGCATCGAGCGGGAGGCATCACGGTTCTATGTGATCCCCCCCGGCGCACGAGTGGCGGCACGCTTTTCTACCCACCATTGAGCCCGCTTAACGGAAAACTCCTGGTCGGACTGTCCAGTCGATATGAAGTTTAAACGCGACTCCCGACGTTTCCAGACGATGTTGGGAACATGCGGCGCGGGAGGCAGTGAAGACGGGACAAGAACGTCAGAAGACGAACCAGAGTCTTTGGAAGACGAGACACTGGTATCATCTTCGGCGTGGTCGAGCTCTGAAGAATCAGAAGACCATGCCGATTTGTAGCGCTGATCTTCAGATACCGGAATCGGCGCCGAAGAAATCAAAGTACCCGAAGGTGAGGGCGAGCGCGACTCTTCATCCGTCGGAATGTGCGAAGGAGAAGAAACCAGAGAACTCGGCAGAGAGGTGTTAACCGCCTTCGCCATCCATGAAGAAGGCGTAGGCGAGGCAGCAAGATTGGCACGGCGAGCCGGCGATCTAGGTGGAATCGGCGGCGATGCCTCAACAACCGGAGCGGGAGCCGGAGGATAAGAAGGAGAAGGGGGAGGGGAAAACTCAAATTCCGCTTCCTCTTCCTCTTCCTCGGGCTCGTCGTCCCGAGCCGATAGGAAGGCAAGCGGGTTGTGCGGACCCATCCGACAGACGTACTTCACGTCGAAGGCCCAGTGAACCTTCTTCTTCGGCTTCAAGAAAGCCGACGGAGACAACGGGTCGCGACGCGAGAGAACCGACTTCAGCGGCACAGCTTCCGAAACACGGGGAATCGAAGCGGCGCGCATCCGAAGGGGAATGGCATCCCGAAGCTTAGCGGCGCTTCGAGTCGGTCCATCAGACGCGACACGACGCGCCGGGCGGGAGAAAATGGCCTCAGAGGGCGAGCCAAGCGGGGAATCGTCCCACTGGGAACTGCCAGACCAAGACGGAGGCGAAGACGAGACCGACTGGGCCGGGGAGGCCGAATTGTCTGACGAATCGTCCGACATCCGGTTTCTGCGGTCCAGGACAGCCTGTGCGGTCAGGATGCTGTCAGAGACAGACCGGAGACGCACAGGCTTGGCAACAGGGCCGTTCTGGACAGCAGAAGGAACGGCAGAGTCGGAAACGATGCGACGACGACCGGCGACGATGTCGGCAAACGACGGAATGGTGGAAAAGTTGGTGTACTAAAACTGATGTTAGCTTCTGTCAAACTTAGCTAAACGGGGATTGCAGCCCCCTCGCCGCCCCGACACGTCTCTCTGAGATATCAGAGTAAACAACGGTAAACACCCTCAAACGAAGCAAAGACCCCATTCTCAACACCGCTGTGGACCACCGGAACTCCTCATCATGTGGCCGTGTATGCAAACAGGAAAGATAACTTAGAGTTCCAGCGGCCGCTTAGAGTACGGCAGGCCGGAAGCTAAGACCTACTGAGGACAGTTTGGAATAGCTCCGCCTACCGCCTCTACGGCGTAGAAATTGGGGCCCTCATTCCGGTTGAGGGGCTTTTGGGGCGGGGGCTCAAAGATCTCGATCGTAGGGCAAGACATCATACCGAAGACATTGTGAATGTAAAGTTGGTATTGTTCTTATAGTAAAGAGGTTGGCAGTAGTTGCGATCTTTGGAAGATGTAAACGAAGTTATAGTAATTGCTGGGCGGGAGCACTATGAAGAGCAGAAAAAAGAAGAAGAGGGGAAAGAACTTTCAGTGCTTGGATAATGATGGGAAAGTTTATATAGGAAACTTCCTCCTCGTATTATTCAGCATGAAGTCCTATAACTACGCGCTCTGTCTAGGCTGACACGCTCCGATTGTTGTCATAAGCTTGAATACTGACATGGACGCGCCGGAGGATCAACTATCAACGGAAGGTGCGCCTTCCAATCGGGATGTCCATAGGCCATTTCTGGACAGATATCAACATGTACTTGGGAAGACTCGCATATTTGGATATATCCATGGGATATCGATAGTATTTTGAATATCTCTGGAGCATGTTAAATACAATTAGAAGTGACAGCAAGACTAAGATATTAAACATGTTGATGGAAATACAACATTCTGTTTGTAGCTTCCAGACGTTGCTGTGCTGTCTATGGAAGGCATCATGACTACTACTAGCTACTATCTCGATGGCAACTTGTGACAAATTGTATCTAAATATGCCGCTACTCACAACACTACATTTAATTCCGACACATGGATTTCTTGCTCTATGCTCAATATGATGTTATTGGTATGTTGCTTAATGTTAATGATTGATTTTCTTATGTATAGCACATATTCACGGAAGGCCACGATTCTATCTTGACTAACTTGATTTATAGTTGAGCTTGGCCCATACATAGATAGAGGCATATAATTACCAATTGAATCTTCTCATAACTAGTTATCTATACTAGCCTGGCAATGACAGACCCCCGATGATAACTACTGATGGCTGATTTGGCTCTAGAAGCGATAATTATCGTATTCATTTTGATAAGCTAAGGTGATTCTTCTACTATCCAGATTATGCATCCTTGTGTCACCGCAAATAAGTTGTTCTCAATCTCTAATTTTTAATAAATTAACTTTGTTGTTGTGAACCACCATGTTACTTTTGATTATTAAAAATAACAAGCGCAATAGTCCAAGTTGAGAGATTTCTTTTGTTATAACGAGGATTCAATCGAATCCTATCTAGGTTATAATACAACTATAAACACGATCTCGGCTCTGATACATGTCCACTGGTTCACATCAAGTTATGGTAAAAGACTATGGGTGTACCTAATGTCACTTTTGAAACTAAACCATGTGACATCATATTTGTATTACATCAAGATATAACACAAGCTACTTACTGTGCGTTTGGGGTAGTCTTTAATTATTCACATAGATCGTCTTCCGTTGTATCAATGTTTGTTTGTTTATGTTTTTGGTCTTAACCAAGTAAAGTACGATTTTATCATATCCTTCCATATCGGTGTTGTTGCTTGCTAATCTTCTGTTATTGTTTTGATCTCATAGAATGATTACAGGTAACTATGACTTTGAAAGTGGCTTATAAAAGCAAGGTTTTCCGCCAGTTCTCTCAAATATTCATTTCTCTCTCTTTCAAACCACATCTTCGTTTTTGCCTACCTTTTTTAAAAGCGCCACCAGTGCAAATTTGCCTAGCCTAGCCGTTAGTATTCACCCATCCTTGTGAATAATTACTATGCTTCTACATTGTCAAGTATATACGACTGAATGCATCTTCTTCGTGACTAACATCTTATTCTATTCTTAAGTTTGCAAAATGCGAGGCGAATACAACCAAGGCAATGATACCAAGAGCAGAGAAGGCTGCCCATGAGGCACCTTTGAAGTTAGAAATGCAACTAAGAAAGGAAGAAGAAGCCCGTCTAGAGGAGAGGGCCTTTGAAGCTGCCGTAGTTTTCCATGAGCAGCTGGAGGATGATTTGGCCACTCAGGCCAAAGTTGACGCCTAGATCATGGGTGAATGTGAGAAGTGGCAGTTGGCTGCTTCGACATCCTTTGAAAGGACCACTGCCAGTGTCGTCAAAGAACAAAGACGGTAGCTCCGCCCACATTTGGGCTGCCCGTCTACAACCGTGCGCCGCTTCTCACTTGGAATAAACCAACATGCCAGTGTCATTGGTCTTCCCGATTCTTTTCATATCGCAGGTCTCTGGCATTCAAAGTTTCTTTTGCACCACCCGCCAAATATGGCTCGATCCGAACACTGCACTACAATTCTGAACTTTTCAGGACCTTACTCTTCGAACAACTCTCTCTCCATCCTCATTCCCGTTCTGAATTCTATCTCGACTTCCGTTATCACATTTGTCTTTACTTCTATTATTACTTCCATATTTGCTCCCATTCTTACTTCTTTACTCTTATCACCTCATACTCCTTCATCATTCAACACCTATTATCATTCTTATTCTCTCATTCTTGTCCTGTGGTTAGCATGGGAGGACGAGCGGAGGATAGGTTTGGGCTATGACTTCAAGACAAGGGCTACCGTACTCAGATATATTTGAGAGTAGTCTTGATGCTTGATAAGGCTTGGGGTACACATCAGTGGAGTGCAAAATGCACTTCGACAGAAGTAGAGAAAGTTCTAACTATAGAGATGGGAGACAGAGTCTAAGAACACATTGTTCCTCAATACCATAGTGCCAATTACAGACAATAAGCGATTTTTTCTTTTCTTTGGCATAATCATGTATTGAATTTAACATTTCGTCTGTTTTTACAACTCAAAAAGGAATTCTTGCTTCCATCTGATGTAGTTGAACTTACCGGTCAAAAGACAAACGTAATTGTAATTTTACAAATGCATCATTCTATATATAATGGAGGAACGACCGTTATACTAGCGAAGATACAAAAATCTAGACCGGAGGCAAATGTCAGACCACAGGGTATGGAGGCCAAGCAAAGATCAATAGCAGAGATGAAAAGAGACCACCCAATGTTGATCCAAGATAGGATGATCACAAATTTAATAATAGGTAGAAAAATATGATACTCGGCATGGACATAAGAAAGTTGATTCGAGCTCCAGATCAAGAAAATAAATATACAATAGGCGAAAAAGAGACTGACATTTCTTTAGCTCTTTCTTTTTATCACAATTCCTGCTTTCATGTCACTCTATCTTGTTTTGCTTGGACTTTTTTACCCACGTGAGGTTTTTGTCCTCCTTTTTTCTTCACTAGGTTTTGAGTTGTTACATATAAGATGGCTATCATTTCTAAACAAGGCAAAGATATATCCTAGCCATGATCCAAGGATTGTAACTACAAGATCATGAAATCATCTATAAATTCTTCAAGTTGGAGAGATGTTGTATAAAATTGATGCTAATATTTTCGAAACATCCTGGTTAGAATTTAGTTTGTAGTGGCAATTCTCAGAGAACCAATATATGTACATAACTGTATGAGTATTGGTTCATTTTTTACATTGCGTTTTTCTATATTGATCTATCGATTGTGCTTGCATTTCATGAAAGTCAAATTTTGACGACATGGTAAAATCATGGTGGATGTATAATACCTATTTATATAGGCAATGTGATTATGGGATATAATAACTGTACTGCTTATAGTTTTAAGACTATACTCGTTTAAGTTAGCTGTAAGTTGACCTATAAGATCATAGAACCAAATCTAAATCAGGCAGTCAAGTCTCGATCAGGATATCGCAAGTAGTTAGCACTTCAAGCTTCAGGTGGCAAATGAAATATAGTGCAAGTCACTAGAAAAAGTCCTATATCTTTGCATATAAATATGTATTCTACACCCATTAAAAAAACATTTTCCTTCCAACATCATCAACATTAACCATCTATTCTTGTGTTGGTTATCAAATAACTCGAGTATTTATGATTATAATATCTTAATATTTTCAACTTCTTTCACAATATTCTATAATTATTTCGCCAGATCTCTTTCATTTTCACAATGTCTCCATTTTCGACCACCAACAACCAGCAGATCTCTGCCCAACAGGATGCTAAGCTTAGATCAGAGCTGAACCAGCAGGTTACTTCTGTTGATCTAAGCGCCAGTCTTGTGGAGAAGGCTGAGCACTTGACTGCTCTCTTGACATCTTTGGTAGTGTCTGTCGTAGATGCCCAGGTCCTAGGCAACGATGAGACTCATAACGAGCTACTGGAGCCTCTCACAGCGGTTTCCGCGCCTCAAGTCTCTGGCCAGCCCATTGAGCGTACGCTCGAGACCAACGAGCAGGTCGCTCAGAAGGCCTTTGAGGATGTTGCTGAGCAGGTCGGTTACCAGGCCACTCAGAAGATCAATGAGCCCTCAGCCAAAGCTGAGGCTACCACAAAGATAAATATCCCAAGCATCCACTATTAAGAAAACATCAGCACTCTAACCACCTTTTCTAATAGCCCGAAAAGACACCCGTGTCTCCTTTGGAACAGTGCCTATCAATAAGACAAAAGGCAATGATAAAAGTGAATGGTTGGCTTGATGTGGTATTCCAGACACCTCAGGTCCCTGAGCATCCTTGGTCCGATCTTGATTCTCCCACTCGTCTTCCAATCACTGAAAAAGATGTCCCTGGGGGACTCTGCTGGGTTGGAGAAGGAGAGGGGATTATGTTTCGCAAAATGTGCAGGGAATACACTCGCCGTTCACAGCTGTCTGCTGTTGATGTACAGCAGCTAATTCTCAAAAAAAAGACGCAAAGTTAAAACTTAGGGTTCCCAAGTCACAACCATCAGGCTGGGTTTTTATCTATTTCTTTGTTCACAGGACTTGGTGCTATAGTACGAGATACAAAAAATAGCAGCAAGAATACATCCCTTTTTGGCATTTGAGATGTCCAAATAATATGAATTTACATCTTACAAAATTGAAAGTACATGCATAAAGATAAGATGAAAACGAATATGAGTGCATTGCAAATTCTCTCAAAAGCTACAGCCTAAAAACAGTAAAACACTAAACAGTCATGACTCTAAGAAGCATTAGCTTTAGTCGTAACTATAATTATTGTGTGATGATACCATTTGTTTTTGTCTTTAATATCAAATAACACTATGGTAATAAGAGTAAGTAAAATCATTTGAACTTGACAGAGATGACGTTAGCAACCCTATTGATTTATATAATAATTATCCTTGATGCTACACAAGCATAAGAAACAAATAAACTGTGCCAAAAATAAAGCTTGGCATGTTAGCGTACGAGAAATGTAAATCAACCGACTGTATACTAGGGCTCCCAACTTGTTAGGGTTAGATACATATTTTGTTACTTTTCAGTACACACGACTTTGTTTCCTCTCAATAACAATCTTCATAGTAGAAAATCTTGAATGAAAGGATAAATATATAAAAAACCAAAGCATAAAATAGCAAATATTTCCACATGGTCACTTATAATGGAGTTGTTTTGTGGGTTAACAAAGGAGTGGGCAAGGTATATACATGTCTTTCTACAGCTGTGGCAGTGTGTGTAAGGATTAAGGATCTTGCATATAGAAGTTTACAGGAAGTCTAAATCTAGCCAGAAAGAGATAGAGTTGTCCCGGGTAGCACTAGGGACTATGAGACACTTAGGCTGAAAGTCAAGTTAAGGGTGTTCCTTGAATGAACTATAGATATAGTGAGGTGGGAACTGGGTAAGATAGATGTGGATAGATTCATCGAAGGTTATAAATGTGAAAAAAGAAACAGTGATCGGATGTAGTTGCTCACCAGGAATGAAAGAAAAAACAGAGCGGATGACCTTGTCAAGAGATTAGTTCCAGAAATATAGATATTTCAACACCAAAAGCGCCTTCAAACACTGGCCTGAAGCTTCTGCGGAGAGCGTGATGGGACTTAAGCAAGATTGTTCATTGCGGCGTGGAAGTCATGGGAGTTTACTGAGAGTAAAGCTTTCCCGTTGATGCCCATGGTCGAAACAATTTGTGTCTTACTATATCTTGAAGTCTAATAACCTTCTATTCGACAATTTGTGTCTGGTAGAAACTTACCGGGACGCTTTAAAAGTTTCTTCTAGCCATTCTAAAAATTTGACTTGTTTCTTGCGCTCACAAATGTAAATATCTTTTTGCACGTTGCTTGACTCACAGGCCCCGGCAATGTCGTTTTGGTGAGATAGTTTGGGCTCTCGTGATCTTGGTAGCTAGCCTCACTATGCCTATAGCCTTTTTACTTCATCATTCCTATTCTTTCCTCTGTAGCCCAAAAGACAAAGACGCAAAGTGAACTAAGTAGATATCAGCCTACCACATCTACAGAGCCATGATTGTTAACTTCTCACTAATATTCCTTCTATTGTCTAGATTGTTATTAATCCAGTTCATAGTATTAAGAGGGCAGAGAATAGTGGTGGCTTAAGGCGTTACACAAGTTATGTTAGAACGTGAAGTTGGAGATATCACAATGAGAATTAGAAGGATCATATCGGTATCAATGTGTTAAGGCTAGATGAATGGCCAAAAGAGAAACAGATATCAATAAGACTCACCGCCTTTTCTGAAGGCCTTTAAGGTCGAATACTCGACGAGTCATTTTCATGTCCTTGCAGACCCTTCCCTCTATAATTATGTAACTGTAAAATATAGATTAAAAGACTAATGATTACACAACTAATTACGAATCATTCCAACAATGTACATGTAATGTATGTATGTATTTGAATGTATATTTTGCCTATAAACTTGCATTGAGAATTATTAAAAGCAACGATGGAAAACAGATATCTACACACTAGAATTGCCGCTGCTGAAATTCTCCAAATATATTTTCTTATATTTCTGGGATGATTTGTGCCTTCGTTATCATGAACAACTTTTTCAGTCTTTACTTCAGTGTGCAGTAGAGTTTACATTATGCCCCTGTCTAAAGTCGCCCAAGTACCCAAGCCATAAAAGTGATCGTTCAGAAGAGAGGCAGCCATCATACTTGATTTGTATAATGTTTGGATGTTAAGCTAACATCTCCCTTCTATCTAAATGTATCTTAATGTTTAAAATGAAATTTGCTACATAATAGCTGTATGTATGTATGAATATACATGATTGAGAAAGAGTAGACACTTAGAGCCTGATGGACCTTTTTGGGATGAAAAGGTAAGGACCCCTACTTCTTTTCTAAATCTTTACAATTTATACAGTCTTCACTACAGTCCCTACTACAGTATCCAACTAAAGGTTCTGTATTTGCAACTAAATAATTCTTCTCGTATTCTATTCTTTCCTACTTCTTGGCCTTAGTCTTTGGAGCCAACATTTATAAAACGCCAAGAGTCACACCTACACTATTTTTATAGGATAGAATATCTACAAAAGAGGGTTACATCTTAATTTCGAAAATTTGCTAGTTGTTAATATTGGACTTTGACTTCAACTTGTAACAGGTCAAGAAAAATCAAATTCCACTATCTGAGTAACTGACACTAAGTAATAGGAAGATCAAGAAGTAGTAAAGAGTAGAATATATATGCAGATATGTAGAGAAAAGTCAGGGCCTGCATTTAAAAATATTGAGTAACAAAGACTGGAAGCAAGTTTAAGATAATACTTTATAGATGTCTATTGATTTGTTCCTATCTATAACTAGTCCTCTTTCCATTTTATTCTTTTCTACTTCTTGTTCCTAGACTTAGCTTTTCCCTTTTTTCAATTCCTAGCTGCACTGAATACTAGGCAAATATGGTAGTATTTGTGTTGGACAATGACCATATCGATTCTGGAGGAAATAATCATAGTCCAACAAAAATAATATCAGTACACAATTTTCTGCTTGCTCCTGAAATCACAGAAAGCCTCATCTCCATGAGCACATTAGCTCGTGGACTTTGAAATATATATAAATGTGAGGCTTGGTCGACATGTTCATAACTTGTAGAGATGTGACACTAGTGTGTGGCGTACATCCAGGAATTCAAGTATAAATTTTGTTTCTCTTATTAAGAGTATCGTTACTACTACAACTTTACCTAAAATGTTTACTAGAAAGTCAAGACAATTCCTGTATGATCTAATTTGTATATGGGGTGTTCAGAAAATAGTATGTACGCTCTGTAAATGAACTGGCTTGGTTCATGTATAGAGAAACCGGATGAAATTTAATCGAAACGCAGTTTGGTGGATTGTTGGTTCTAAGGTCATTGATTGGGATTGGAAAATATTTCTTGCAACGAGATAATACTATCCAAGTACTTGTATGTTTTTCCTCTCACATGATATCGTACTCCCAGGAAACGAATTGCGTATTTCCATTTCATAGCCCGTCACTGTATTGTTTATATTTATGTGTTAGACTAAATTATCACACACACCATTATCATGTAGATATCTGAGCTCAAGCTAACTACGTAGACTAGTGGGACGTAGGCAGGCATTGGATTGAATTGAATCTCAGAATTCATCTCCTTCTATCGGATTTTTGGGAAGTGCAAAATCTTACTGTTCGAAATATCCGAACAACGTGAATTTATATTTAAGATGAACTTTGTATGGGGAAGGCTGGGGACAAAAAACATTATTATCATGGGATTTTTAGAAATCTACGGCCAAAAACAGAAAGTCACTAAACCGTAATTGCAGCTCTAGTATCAAATGGGCCACCTATTCTCACGATAATAAATGCAATGTCTTGGTGTTGATATTAAGTGGCACAACACCAACAACAGCATTTAAAGTCATGAGAAGTTTAAGACAAGACAAGTCAAGGACACACATCTGGACTTATGGGAAAAGGCCCACGCCTTTTCCCATAGCATTTTCCAAGAAACTGAGCGGGATTGAGGATCATGGACATCTTTCTTTTTCTTTGGTGGGGCCAGGCTAGTCTGAGCAATCCCGGACACTTGGAACACGACCTCGCCCGGAGTCGAAAATGAGTTCTTAAATAATCTTTAGACTATAAATGAAATCATCTTCATCTTCGTCTTCTTCCTCTTCACCTACAACATTTGAGGAACTCGTGTAACAAGAGAAGAAAAACAATACAAAGATCAAAATGTCAGCTGTGTTAGAATTGCTTCTTGTGCTATGGTCAAAGTAGGTCACGAATGGTAGTGTACATTCAGAAATTGAAGTATAATTCTTTGACTGTTCTCTCAGGACTGACATTAATGACTGTCTAGGAGTGATCAAGACCAGGTATGTATTTATGGACAGAATTAGGAGTAATGGTGTGCGGTTGATTGTGGATCATTAGTCATTTTTATTAGGGCTAATCATTAAAATCTCCTTGTTCTTCCATCGATAGTTGACGTAAGATGTGTCTCTGTAAACCTCTCTAAGGGTTTTCCATTGCCTCTCATCTCACATGCGGCGTTCTTTGTTGCTTGGAGGAACTGTAGCCGGTGTATGAGGTCTGACCAGTATTGTGGTGAGGGGTTGCTGGCGAATTTTGCTAGTCTGCTCGAAATCATTGTACCATGTCTCCGCGTCTATGGTCTCCTGGCACCTTTCTATCCAGTTTTCAGCCTCGTCCGTCGACGGTGTGATAGCCATCGCGTTCATTGCCTCCGTGTAATTCCTAGAGTCCGCTCCCCTCAAATTTTCGTCGTTGATGTTGGGTGTCGTCCTCAGTGTGTCATACCATATATCGATGTATCCGAGTGCAGAGTTGGGTACCGCTCGTTTGCAGCGTTCGAGCATGACTGCAGGGACGTTGTCTTCAAGCCACTTTTGGGCCTCGATGTGGCCGTCCTGTTGTTTCTCAGGGCGTGCAAGGGCTGCATAGTATTTGTACCGTGCGTCTAGGTTAAAGTCTTCCATCTCCGGTATTTCGGGGGGGGGGGGGGGGGGGGGTCCAAGGGATTCTTGGCTCTTCGTTGGTTCCCTCTCTGACGTGTTGTGCGATTTTGCGGGTTTTGCAGATCATCAGGAAGTCGGCGTCGAACTTTCTCCAGTCCTTAACAGTTCTCAGAGTGGTGGTGGAGATGTGGTTTGGCTTGGTAATGTTGCAAAGACGACTTGAGTCAGATGCAGTCAACTCCCATAGCCACTACTCGAGTATATGAATCCTTCATGAGCGCTACAAACGGGACGACTACTATGCTGACTCCGGTGTTTTGCATGTTAGCCAGTAGCATAAACAAGATGCTCCTACCGGCTCCAGCTCGGAGTACGTTGATCAGCGACTCGCCGTCATGTAGAGCCAGTATCCCCACATGCTTTCTCGTTGCTCGGCGATGCGCCATGTCGTTCCGGGTCCAAGCAAAGTTCACAAGCCGGTCTGCATCTCTTGGTACACACTGGCTTTCGCCGTTCTCGCCGGCAACCTATACCGGATCCGCTTTTTGCTGCTCTTATCGGCCTTGGTAATCGAGTAAAGTATAAGACTCTTAATTGTGAGTCTCTTTGGACGAAATCGGGTTTTACGTATTTACGATTTTCTTAGTGGTAGCCAGGATATGTCCAATACCATCAAATAACTACCCAGGTATATCTTGCGATAGTGATATCGATTTTTGAACTTATATATATATAAGTCTCGACTTATTTCATGTGACTTTCTCCCATAGTCTGATTTGTAGGATATATCAAGTCTTCCAAGCGGGGTCTTTCCTGGACCTTGGTCCACGGGGTTCTGGGTTCTTCGTCTGTCCCCTTTCTGACGTGCTTAAAAATGTCGTAGCTCTTGACTTGCACTTCTTTATGAGGCAGCTTCGAACTTTCTCCAGTCCTTGACAGTTTTTAGGATGGTGGTAGGCATGGTGTAGATTTCGTAATGTTGAGTGGGCATAGTGTCTGGTTATTTCAGTCGAGTAGAGTATAATGTCAGGACGAGTCATTGTCGAGAGCCATCGAAGGCTGCCGGTCAACAGTCGGTATGTCGCCTTATCATCTTCGTTGAGTAGAGCAGCGGTTGCCGAGCAGCGGTTGTCAAGCCCGGAACGAACCAAGAGTCTTTCCGTGTAGGCCTTCTGACATACGGCTACGCGGCCTTCCCTAAGTCATGGGATACTTCGAAATTGAGATATCGGCCGATGCCAGGAATTCCTTTTGTGGGAAAACGTTTGTGGATGAGATCGAAGGTGTATTGTATCTCAGGTAGTGACGGCCCTGTCGAACAAAATACCATCGACATAAAGAACCACAATGGTAGATCCGCGTTTGGGGATACATAAATCGATGAGAGAGTCGAAACTACCTCCCGTGGTGCGTATAGTAGTCTATATGAGATCTGACTAAATCGCCAAATATGTGAGGCATCAGTGGGTATTACTTCCACTGGTAGTCGGACGAAGACGTTTTCGTTTTCTTCGATGGGCCAGATATTGACTATTGCAAGAGCAAGGTTATCCGTAGGTTGAGGGAGAGGCCACGGTGGCGAAGGTGTTGAATTCTGGGGGGTATTGGAAATGTCCACAGACAACCTATCAGACTATCGATGCGTCTAGTTCTCGTCTTGTAGCGAACGCCCATTTGATAGGAATAACTTTTTTCGCCCATTGGAACTGAGACCATTGTGAAAGAGTTAACCTTCACATGAGGGCATTTCTGCCTTCATGGCCTCCAACTGCGCTGGATGGGTGGTTAGTGATTGTCTGGCATTGAGCGCTTCAAACTAGCGCATTAGGGCTTCCCAAGAAGCTGTTATGTCACGTGGCGCATGTAGGGTTATTTAAAAATACACGATTCTTTTTTTACTTTTTTTCTATTTTTCATTAGTCTAATGGAGCTACATATACAGCTATGAAGATGTTTAAAAAATACACAACTACATATTAGTTAACTAATTCTTTTTTATAAATTCATTCATCTCAGCAGCTATATTTACAGCTATAAAGATATAGTTAACTAGTTATGTATTGAATAAAACGAGCAAACAGAATTTGGGTCTTGTATATCTGTAATCAATCAATGTAGCGCTACTCCTTAGAAGACAAGGGCATTGAAGTAGGAAGATAATTTGAAGAAAAGAGGGGTATTTTTCTAGCAAGGCCAAGATTCCAAGGAACGGAACGGAAATAAGTTGTAGTTGTAAAGGGAATAACGAAAGGAAATAAACGGTAAGACGCAATGTTACATTGACGGGATCTAGTCTTAATTGATCGGCGTTACTAATACGTATCTGTATGTACATACATAGTACATACAATAGTTGACTAGATACATCACTTTCTCAACAGTTGATATGCTGGTAAATTATGACTACAACTACAAATACAAGTGGATCTCCGAGAAGCATATCGACGGTTTATGACGGCTTTTGTATCACCCGGCGTCAGACAAGCAATTCTGTTAGAGTATTTGGTTGTTTATCGGCCCGACCAAAAAGAATAAGATACGGAAAGAAAGATGCCTAGGAAGAAAACGGAGAAAATGCCAAGTAAATATGGACATTAATAAATGGTCTTTTGAAGAGTCACCCTATGATATGATGATATGATGACCGTGTAAGAAAATTAAGTGGTACATGTAGTGACTTTGTCGGAGAAACTAGAAAGTCGAATTGCTACACAAGCGTGTATAAAAGGCTGCCGAAAGACGTCGTGAATCATATATTAGCGTTGCGTTTCTTTTCTACTCACACTACTACCGACTATCCGACCTCACTACAACAAGGATTTTGGTAAGGCTCTTGAACTGCCAGTTCAAAGCAGCCACGATGTCTTTCCCTATGGAGCCATCCTAGTATCAGGTAAAGTTTAGAAGACAGCATCCGGGTACTAAGTCTTGTACTCTGAGTAGGCATTCTCTCTCCTCTGTCTTTCTGTATTGTCTCATCAGGCATCAAGAACATGGGAATATACACAGAGTGATTGAGAATCGCCCTCGGGGACTTGGCTCTGTTGAGAAATACCGGTGAACTTGATCTGGATAATACCAGCGGAAGGACATGCTTCTTTGAATTCCCCCTCCCCTTTTCTTGCCACGATCATGGCTATGGTAAGGCTTCTTGGTTGTACTAACACTATGACCTTAGCTCAATCTACTTGATCTACTCTACCGCAACCATGTCAACTGATAAGATTACGTTCTTGACCAACTGGTGCGGCTTCATGAAATCTATCACAGTATTATGTAGCTCAATGAGTTCTAACATATCTATTACAGGCACGCGACTCCGTATCACGCGCCCGTCTTCCTGGCTCAAGCCAAGGGATATTTCAAAGACGAAGGCATCAGCGTTGCCATTCTGGAACCCAATGATCCCAGTGTAAGGCAGCTACCATATTTTCTTTTCTTCAGGAAGAGAAAGAGTGAAAGATTGTATAGCAATGCTAACTTAAGCATAGGATGTCACTGAGATCATCGGCTCCGGCAAGGTGGACATGGGCTTCAAGGCCATGATCCATACGCTAGCAGCCAAAGCCCGCGGCTTCCCGGTACAATCGATCGGATCTCTGCTTGATGAGCCGTTCACCGGTGTCATTTACCTTAAGGACTCAGGCATCACTAGTGACTTCCGCACTCTTAAAGGCAAGCGCATCGGCTATGTCGGCGAGTTCGGCAAGATCCAGATCGATGAGCTGACATCGCACTACGGCATGACACCGGATGACTACACGGCAGTCCGCTGCGGCATGAACATTGCCGGAGCTCTTCAAGCCGGTACGATCGACGCCGGTATCGGCCTGGAGAACGTGCAGATGGTCGAGCTCGAAGAGTGGCTGGCCAGCAACAACCGCCCCAAGTCCGACGTTCAGATGCTGCGTATCGATGAGCTTGCCGAGCTGGGATGCTGCTGCTTCTGTACTATCCTGTACATCGCCAACGATGCCTTCGTGGCCGCTAACCCGGACAAGGTGCGCAGCTTCCTTGCCGCCGTCAAGCGAGCTACTGACGATGTCTTGGCTGACCCTTCGCGTGCCTGGACCGATTACATGGCCTGCAAGCCGGCTATGCGGACCCCTCTGAACGCTAAGATTTTCGAACGTAGCTTTGCCTATCTGTCGCGTGATCTGAAGAACGTTCGCCGCGACTGGGACAAGGTCACGGCCTATGGAAAGCGCCTAACCGTGCTTGACGCCGACTTCGTACCCAATTACACCAACGAGTTCATTGGTTGGGAACTCGATGATGAGTCGACCGACCCCGTAGGCGACCAGAAGCGTATTGCTGAGCTACAGAAGTGCGTCTCGTGCAGCGGCGGCTTCCGTCGTCTAGATTCTATCAAGCTTGATATTGCTTCAGCTTAATTAGTCTGATCAGCCTAATATATGTTAGGGTTGTTAGGGTTGCACGCCATGTTAATTCTGCCATTCTTTTGGGCACAATCGCCCAACTGATATTATGACCCAACCAACCAGTATTCAATTGTATTGCTTATTTTTCTCCTCTTTATGCCTGATAGTGTGTATGCAAAGGTGACTTGTAGCTCGATATTTTTGTTTCGCCACATTTCGCTTATGGAATTCAGTCTTAAGGTAGAATATGGGAAGAACAAATCTAATGACATAGGACATATCATATGTTAATAGTCAGCTCGTGATTAGTGGTCTAACTATTGTAGTCATTCATACGTATTGCTATATACAAGAGAGGTGTATGATGAGGGCAAAAATATAAATTGTTCAAAAGAGAGGATGAACGCAACTTGCAATTTGTAAGATCAGCCAGACTCTACGTTTATCTGTACATGAACTAAATATACCAAAAACCTACTTACTACTGACTCTATTACCATCATGTGATACTACTTTACACTATATTCTCAATGCTACTTTGTGCTAAATCTCCAGCAAAAAGTTACCATGCCTTCCGCTACCAGCTCCTCGATTGGCCCACACAACCCGCCGGAGAATCGGCCCTTCATCCCCTTGTACCGCATGCTCGACGTGCCCTACCGACAAATTTCTCTCACCAGACGCTGTCAAGAACCCGACATATGAAAAGATCGAATGAGAAAAACCGATATTAAAAGCTACGGCACAAGCCTTGCTGCCACGATCTAACATGTCCTAACGCACGACGAATATAAGATGCTCATCAGCATGGCGGAGAAGAGCCAGTTGCCAGCCGGTGGTCCTCGGGCCTGGACGCCAGCTTGGTCAGTGCCGGATCTAACGGCCTCGAAGTACGCACCAGCTCATACCGCAAGAGCAAGCGTATCATCTAGGATGAACAGACTATAATCGATCGCATCTGCAACTGCTGTCTTCTAGCAACTAAAGCCACCACTGGTACCAAAGCTACAGAGATGAAAAATGCGAAAGAGGCTAAAGAGGCCGAACAAAAGCCCGTAACTCTAGCTCAAGACATGGAAGAAGCTGTGAAGAAAATTGTCCCTACATGCGACTACAGTCTGACCGGCCTAAACCGGCGCATGCGTTTCCTGCAATATGAACAAGGCGACTTCTTTACCCTTTTATACAGTTATATCGTCCACCACTCTTTTCGAACATCTTACTAACAAACACCACAATAGCTCACAATTATAGTGCTTATACCGAAACTAAGAGTGGCAAAACTTATACCACCATGTCCACACTACATATATAGTTATCCGAACCCAAGATAGAACCCGACGCATTTTCAAAGCAACTCAAGCTAGAGGGTGGCGCAACAACGTTAATGGACCGTGGACGCCGCAAGTTCTACAACGTCGAGTGCAAGATGGGCCGCGCGTTGATCTTTCAGCGTAAGGGCTTACTTCATGGTGGTGCGCCGGTGCGCCGGTGCGCCGCGGCGTCAAGTTTACGATGAGATCAGGTGTTTTGTATCAAAAGACCGAGAAGACAACCCCAGCACCAGTCCCAGCTTCAGCCAAAGTTCCGGCTCCGGCTCCGTCCTCAGCTACTAAAGGTGTGCCAGCCCCGAAACCAACTCCTCCGGCCCCAAGACAGGCAGCCCAATTCACAACCGGAAAAAAAAGAAGCACAGGGGAAAGGAAGTGAGAAAAATGCACAGAATAAAACAATGAAACGTAGGCCGCTTCCAAGCACTCTACCGATCTCTTCATTGAAATCGAACCTACACATGTATATACTTGGAATACTTAAGATAGCCTCAGAGCTGTCTGCAAAGCCTGGAATCCCTTACACTGGCCCTTATGGCCCTTATTAGTCCACCCATCAAGCTGGCATTCCTGTTCGGAATACATACCGGGGTTAGCCTCTGGATTAACCAAAGATACAGAAAATATAAAGAGAAAAACTTACCTTTCCGCAATATCGCACCCATCCACAGTTTGTGCACTTCTTCTTCTCGCCGTCAGTTTTGCCACATGCACCGCAAATCTGCCTGTCAGCCTGCTTCATATTACCCCCCTCCAACTCTTCCTTCTTCATCTCTGCCGCTGCCAACAACTCGACTACACGCTCCCACATGATTCCCAGCGGTATCACGCGCGCCTCCTCACCCTCCTCTACACGGACATAGGCCTTTTTGCCTTCCGTTGGCGGCTCACGCCGACGAAGACCACAGACGGCGACAGCTTGGCCTTTACGTAGTTTGGGTCGCAAGGGCGAGTTCATCGGTAGCATGAAGGTTAGGGCAAAGGTGGATCTATCGCGGTCTTCGAGAATATATGTCGGTCGTGTAATGGTCATGTCTTCGCGTAAAGCGGCGAGGAGTATATAAGGTCGTTGTTGTGTGTGGGTGGTTGATGAGCCCGTTGATGTTATTAGGGTTGTTGTTGGGGTTTCATTGAAAGACGGGAAAAGCACCGATCGGTGAAATCAGGCATTGGGATATCCATAGTTGAGGATAGAAAGATGAATAGGATTTATGTAATAGAAAGATTGTCGAAGATAGAAAGGATAGAAAAAATAAATAGTTAACGAACGAAAAACAAAAGGCCACACATATGAAACGAAGCTCGAGATCTGTTTCGTTTCCTAGACCCTGTTAAATATGCTATGTTATTCATTTATAGCAGGGGTAAAATAAACGCTTTGCTTGTATACATATGCACATATATGTACGCCTGTCGATGCTCATGGAAAAAAATCATCTAGGTGGAAAAGACATGATTGTATTTACTTGAGCGGGAATTAACCCGCTGAATATTCATTATTATAGCTGCTTCTACTTACATATCGAGTAGAAATTAACTACTACTGTTATTGTTTTTTTCTCCTTGGCGTTGTAAATAAGAAAGGACATGGAGCTCATTAAAGAAAACAAAACAAAAAATAATCACAAGATGGTAGAAAAGAAAAGCAACCCAAAACTCCTTCCCAATAACGCCGATTTCCGTCCGTTGTAGCAAACTTCGATTATGTCGAACCCATACACATCCAGGTGTATAGCGATATGCTAGCTACTAGCACAAAGAATGTCAATATAGCTGCTCCAGCCTTATCACCTGCAGTCACTGGCGAATATGTTGGTAGTAAAGAGTCCGATTTTGATCCGGCGTTCGGGTCTCCCTGACTCGTACCTCCTGTGTCTGCCGTTAGAGGCGTTGATACAGAGTCTACTAAGAGAGAAGTAATAGCGCCTAACACGTTCATTTCCTGACCGCATCCAGTCTTGCCGTCATACGTGCCCGAACTCCAGCTAAATCCACACTGCCGCCCATTGTCACCGCCAGTGCATTGTGCGATTGCCTTGGATGCCGACGTTTGGAGCACTGGTAGGATGGTGTCGTGGGTGTATGGCGCCATTTGGACGACATTGGCGAGCCAACGCGCAACATAGCCCTTGAAACTCCACATATCTGTTGTACATGATAGATCGGCCTCACATGCGATTTCGTAAGCCGTGTCGTTGGGAAAGAAGTTGCGCAGTGTAGCGTTCAGTAGGCCGTCGACCTCGGTCTTCCAGGATGTGCCGTTGGTCTGTATATGTTTGCGTTAGCGACATTTGCCATTTCTAAATATATGCGAGATATGTAAGGAATTGCAAACTTACGTAATTGTATAGATACGCCGCACCCTGCAGAAATACCGCGCTGTTATACGAGTATTGCGCTTTGTTGATATCGGTACAATTATAGTTTATATGACCTCCATCGTACACATTGTAGTCATCGTCAATAAACTGAACTGTGTTCTTAATCCAATCCCACGTTTGATTAGCATATGTAGCATAAGTAGCATTGCCAGTGTATCGGGCCAATCGAGCTCCCAGGTTGAAAAAGACACCGTTAGCGATACCTAATTCACATGTGTTAGATACTAGACGAATAGAGTAGTCAAGAAACAATAATCTGCCACATGGTATCACTTACTGTTCTTGTAATCATAACCGCTGTTCGTTTGTGGAATCTGCCACCGTAGACCACCACCGCAGTACGAGTCGTGACGTTCTGGGTCTGCCTGTGTATTGAATACAGCTTGAGCTAGAGCTAACCATTGAGGTTGAGACGAGTCGGGATCTTCAAATCCCAGTTCTGCAGCCAGCATAGCAGACATGCCCCAGAATCCCTGGTCATCATTGCCCAGAGACGCCGTGTAATTCTTGGGCATGTAGTCCTGGTTCTCGCCTACCTGGTACAGTAGAGACTCTTTGATGACGGAATTGTACGACGTGTCGCCGGTATAATGCCAGTAGTCTAGCATTGCACCCCAAAGTGCACCTCCTTCCCACCAGTAGTAGTCGCCTGCTGGTGGAGGGCCGGGCAGCACGCCGGGCGTGCCTCCGGAAAGGTTTCCCTTGTAGTATGACATGGTATCGTAAGCTATCGTGCGGGCCGATTGGATTATTGCATCTACCGAAAGAGGATAGATCATGTTAGTTTGTGAACCGGTTTTATCGACAGTGTCATTTCGAGAGGCCCACCATTTGAACTAATGCTGAAGGTTTGCGCCGAAGCAAACGAAGCGGCAGCCAGCATGGCCGCGCCAGCATATGACTTTCTCGTCATGATGAAGCTACTACTCTGTACGAGGATTGAAAGTCATAAGGTAGTCAAGCAATCGTGACTCCAGCGCCCTAAGGCGGACTTCGAGAGTGGGGGATGTTCGAGATATTAGAGGCGGCCGGTCGTAGATAATATAGGCGTATTCTAGTCGTTCGATCCGGTTACTCTACCAAATAAAGCGCCAAGTAAAATTAGAGCAAACGAAAAAATTCAGCCAAGAAATTCAATGAGCGGAAAAAACGAACGATAGTTTCAACAATTAGTAAACAAAGAAAGGCGAAGATCAAACTAGCACTGCAAGTTCTTCGATAAACCAAACAAATAAAACGGAAATGAATGTGAAGATTCTAGATTAAGAATTTAGAAATAAAGTAAAAAGTAAAGAAGTTTCTTCTATTTCCCCAGAAAATTTAAGTTGATCAATATTACCTCTTTTTCCGAGCTTATGAACAGGCAATTGCGCCGAAAGTCAATTTCGATGGACTGAGCGCAAATACGGAAGGAACTACCAGTGAGAATGGGAGAGAAATAAGAAAAAAAAGAGGGCAACTATGTACTTCAAAGGGTAATGGTCTGCCACTCGAATGCTACGCGAGCAAGCAAAGATTGCTAGGCCCGTATGTCAGATAAACCGAGTACAATCATCATTCACTATTATTTACTGACCGGCTAGACATACAAAGATCGGCCTCATTATACAGAAGAACAATTGGGGCTCGGCTCTAGAGTCTAGTAGCAACTACAGCTATATGTAATACCAGAACAGGTACATATAACAAAGCAACTACTGCATACTGATGTTTAGAAACAACTCAAATACTAGTGGGCTTTAAAGCAAGTGCCCTATCTTTGATTGCTTATTCTGTTTGTTCTTGTTGTACTTTATTTTCTGGGGCCCTAGCTCTTGCTCCATTTAGCACCTTCCTTCGTCCTGCAGTGGTGCGTTTTTTGTTCCTGCAGCGCTGAAGCGAATGTGAAAATGAAAACAAGCTCAAAATTTCTGAGCTTGTTTGGACTGGCAACGGCAAAGGGCAGAAATAGTGGGTCTGTTTCACCGCCTAAGCCAATAACAGATCACATATATTTATCCTCCGCTAGTTAACCCTACATTCCTAGCTCGTATTTATTCTTTATACGATCATATCACGGTCATCGTCGCCCATCATCACATCAACTCAAGCTCTTGCTGCAACGCAAATTTTCGTATTTGGTTTCAGTATGTCTGTTATGAACTTTTCGGATAATCCTTTTTTATCCTATAATCATTATTAACCGCGTGATGTGGGGTCAAATGTAGCCTGAGCCTGAGCCAGCAAGTGCTGGTTTATGCTTAGTTTTTGTGCATACATAAACATCCCGGTCTTGAGATCCTAGGCTGCTGGCCAAGGCCTTAATCGACACATAAGAAGCTTGTTTTCTGACTGACATCGCTGGGCATTTACAGCTATTTCTTTGGTTTGATTGAGCCTAGGCTCAATTTTGCCCAAACCAGGCTTCCTTACGAACTATCTCAATGCTCAATCCCAAGCAAGCGAAGAACTATCGCTGTCGCCCATCCACTTGATTGTCTCCGTCCATTCCTTTGTTTGTGCTTGCATGAATGAGACAAACTAACAACAAACAGGAAGCCAGTCGGACAGTCAGACAACTCTATCTACAACTACTACAACAAATATCTGTA
The DNA here is from genome assembly GCA_009806295.1 of Davidsoniella neocaledoniae. NCBI lineage: Eukaryota > Fungi > Ascomycota > Sordariomycetes > Microascales > Ceratocystidaceae > Davidsoniella > Davidsoniella neocaledoniae. Next base: position 22,676 of record RHDR01000341.1, read on the forward strand.
TAATAGGCTGTTTCAGGCTCTGTTGGTCTCCTTGGAAAGTCACTGACTGTATCTGTATATTGTTACCAATTTGAACAAAACTCGATATCACATATCCAGCCACCCAGCCAAAGAGCTCATATAACTGGCACAAAGCCAGGCTCCGGATGCTCCGCGCCCTGTCTGTCTGCTGCTAGATATAGCTAGAATCTCCTCATACAAGTCAGCGCGGTAAAAAAAGAGGCAATATGGCTTTCTCGTGTGCGGTACTGGAATGCTCCAGCCCGAAACATGGCTGCTTATCAATCCCTAGCCATTACAATTAGACCATAAGCCAGAAACTAACAGCTGTTATCAGTCAGCCTCAGCCACCTCTTAAATAAAGTTAGCCCAAGGTGTAGCCCGAGGAAAAAAACTACATACAGATACATAATATGTTGCCGATTGCCTGGCCGATATATTCGTTGATATTGATACCAAATTAACGTGACAAGCAGTTCGTGTCCAAATTTATGCACTGTTTTCTACACACTAGAATATTTCATTCTCCGCCACACTCTGGAATAGCAAACAATGTTCTTGGCGTTAGGTAGCTCTTGCGGTTAGTTCAATCACTAGTATTCCTGTTGCTGGTTCAACAATGTAAACAAATGAAAATAAAGAGATGGACTATTTGGACACCCCTAAAAGTCTGAATTGACGCAGCTAAACCTATTTGGGACACTCTTTTGCACCGCAATCCGTTTTGGGACACCGCTTTTTCCAAAAGAAAGATTATCGACAAAAAAAAGACGTCAAAATAGCTACTGCTAAATCGTAAAATGAATGTTAATGACTAAAAATTACAGGTACTGACATGTTTATGGATACAAGGAAATATTGATATTAACAAAGATTATAGGCAAGAAGATGACAGATCTTCATGTACATGATATTGTAATCATGACAATTGATCATTTCTATCCATTGTCTAAAGCGAATCAACCATACTCCCAAAAACTCGAGTCTTGTCGAATTGTTGTAGTAGTTCGATGAATGCTTCTGGGAAGTCGGTCTTTAGCATACAAAGAATTCTGTGTTTCGACTTGCGTTGTTGGGAGGTTTTTTCTGATTTTTAAGTTGTTGATAGTTGGTCAGAAAGCTGTTGATGAATTTTTACGAAGATAATAAAGATTTTTCACGATGTTGTTCAAAAGCAAAAACTCAATTTTCAAAATTTGAGGTGTTTTATTCGTAAATCCAGCAGAAACAAAAGAGTGTCCAAATAGTCCATCTCAAAATAATTGTCTTAAAATGAATGGATTTAGAGCAAAAGTCTGAACCTGCAAGACCTATAACAAATACAAAAACAATAAAGCAAACAAAAATTCAAACCCTAAGGAAACTCAGCCCTTAGGCACAGGCTCCTATTTCCTTACCTGTCCTACCAAACCAAAACTCAAAAGTGCATTACCGTCTAGTTCGTTTCGCCAATTGTTCCCTTGGGGCAACGCATAGCTACCAAAAATCTCTACTTACATATGTGCCACTAGCTGAACAACACACATAACGGCTCTAGTGCCCTAATCCAGCAGCTATAGGGCCCTCCGTTGTCCCTCCTATAGTCTCTTTCACATTAGCTCTATTACTCGACCTGTAGTCTGAGGCCCATGGAAGATAGAGGCCAAGCAGCGTACTTGGGCGGGCTCGTCATGGCAATCTCATAACCCTGTGTGCCGCCAGTAGGGCAGTCCGAGGGCTGGACAAGCAGGTCTGAAGTGTAGTTAGTCCACTTGAGATCACCAGTGGACGAGTAGATGGTCAGGTCAGCCAGATGTCTATCGCGTCTGTTGTTAAGACCGTTCTGGTCGCAGCCGAGTGGCGTGCCATCCAGCGTACTGAAAACCTGCAGAGTGATAGGGAAGGTCGAGTTGTAGTAGAGGCGAATACCAGTAGCCTCAAAGTACAGACTGCACGACTTATTGGCTAGGTGGTCGCCAAAGTCGAAACGGTGCAGCATTGAACGCTGGTCCTCATCATTCATAAAGGCAGAGCCGGCGTTGTTACAGAACTGCGTGAAGTTGCTACCACGGTTGAGCAGATCGTATGTCTTGCTGATATTGGGTTTCATATAGGTCACTATGGGCTCCGTCGTGTTGGCATTAGGATCGATGGCGCGCGGCGGCATCCAAGTGATTCCATTTCCTAGAGTAGGCACAGCAAGAGCTGAAGGAATCATGGCCAGAGCTGAGAAGATGCTTGAGAAGATCATGGTGTGATGTTGAGGCAATTCGGGTATGTTGGATATAGGATATGTGAATGAGGATGATCCCGAATAAAGAGAGAGTGTTATATGAGATGTATAGAATGGCGATTCCAGATAGTATGTATGTGATATATAGGATGGGTTCTTGAGAGTGAACTGAAAGTGATGATGAGTATTCAACAAGAACATCCTTCTCAACTATCCGGATGATCTACCCATTATATACACATGGCTCATCTCATTCATTTATAGTTCAATGTTCTCATCGTTATCTACGCGCGAATGCGACTGCGCCTTCGTTCCTTTCTCTTGCCTTTCCAGTTCCTCATCTCCTCGCTCATGATGAGCTTAGGCTTCTAGATTGCTGTTCTGATATGTGTCCTGAGTCAACTTAATTACCATATTGGTTCGTGGATACCATTGTTTGCTAGACAATGCCGTGGCGAGGAATGCGTTCCCGTTATAAAAATAACGCTGAGTAGGCTGATTAAGGTAAGTCTTGCTTGAAAAAAAAACTTCCCTCATTCTCATTGTCATTCTCATTCTCATATAAGAATAGAACAGCGTGCGCCATATATCTTCTCCCTCCACATAGCTTACTTAGTTTTACATTCTTTCTTTGGTAGTGAGGCCTTTTGTGTTCTTTCTTTTTGCAATATTTTGCATGAGAGCCTATTCCCTAGATCGGGAACTATTGTTTAGAGCTTCCATCGCCATCATATGCAAATCACTAGGGATAAGAGTGAGAATGAATGTAAAGCTTAGATTCTATAATATTCGAACGTAAAAGCCATTCATCATAAACAAACTGCTATGCTATAGTGCGAGGGTTATCAGTGGCATATGAAGACTAGCTCTTGTGATATCTAGACTCTTCTTAGTCAACTAGATTACCGCTTGGGTAACGAGTAATTCTACTTAACCCCATACGTTGTGTATCCACCCTTAGGGTTATGTATGACTTATAATCTCTCCAAGTAAGGTACAGTTGACCGCTAGTCTTTTGATTATCTACCGCTTGTACCTCCTGTAGATACTATCTTCCGCGCAGCCACCTATCTATTTTAAGTGTTTGTGCACTTATTCAGCCTTTGAGCCAAGGCTTTCTGCAAACACGCGATAAGCTGGGCTCACTCATTACGTATACGAAGAGGTAGTGCTTGTGTCAAGAGTGTGCTGGTCAGGCAGGATAAGATGTGATACAATACGAAGAAATATTCAATATCTATTAGACATTGCCTATCAACTTTACCCGCCCAATCTAACAAATACATTAACAGCTGAATACGGTATTTACCATTTGTTCAGTTAGTGAGTGATTTGGCGCAAGATTCACCCAGAAGAGAGACTTACAAGTGATATAAATACTAGATAGAGACTAGATATAGGCTATAGATCTGATATGAAGATCATAACGGGTAATAAAACACTACTGTAGATATCCGTATTACGATATATTGAGCGGCAACTGGTATAATAGTGTTTGTACAACTGCTCTATCAATATTTGTGTATCTACACTACAAATATAAATTTTATGATAAAATTGGCAAAAAAACTCTGCACTTGCCTAAATCGTATGTTGATATTTTCTTTTCCGGCTGTTATGATTGTCTCTGCAAACTTGACTTTGAACTATTTCTTCTTCACTTCTCCTCTTCCAACCTTTCTTTCTCTTTCAACTTTTCTTTCATTCATCACATAATTCGCATAAACCACCATTTTCTATCAACTTTGGCTCTATAATAAATCTGACATCATGTCTGATTCCACGAGTAGCTATATGGATACTCCTGGAACCTCCACGTGTGCTACTCCTCCATCGTTGGAAACTGCCTCAGCTCAGACTAGCCTCCCCTTCTCTCCATACGTCGATGACACTACGGCTGACCCTACCTACGAGAATGAGTTACCTGACGACGAAGACTATGTTTACCAATCTCCTAGCGAGAGCGAGAGTGACGATACTGAAGAAGAGGTCGAAAATGAAGCCAACGATTCCTTAACTAAAAATGTCGAAAATTTGGACACTGATGTTCTTATCCAAAAGATTCTATACCAGAAAGGTCTAGGCTGGGCTGTTGATTATCCCGTCCAGTATATTCGCCTTTATTGGATTGACTATTGTGGCATTCCCCGCGCACGAGTCTTCCCAGTTGATGAAGTTATCAAGAGACTTAAAACCAGGTTCGACTTGAGTGTTGGTATCACCGATGCCTGGACCGACATCCTCCCTGATGACAGCTTCATTGGGGACTCCGCCGCTGGAGAGACGCAATTGATTCCTGATTGGAATAGTCTTCGTGGTGGCCCTCGCCAAGGTCACTTGTCAGTTCAGGGCATGTTTTTTGGTCTTGGCGACAAGGCGATTGTATGCCCCCGCACACAGCTTCGTAACGCTATTTCACTAGCTCAGTTACACTCGGATGACCGAATCAACATACGGGTTGGATTTGAGCTAGAGTTCATGATTCTCGAAGAAGACGAGAAAGAAGGCCTGATCTCGAAGTATCAGGGCTCGTGGTCTTACTCCCAAGCACTTGATAGTGAGTATGTCACAAAGATCATCGAGCCAGTGCTAGCAACTTTGAAAAAGAGCGGCGTCGAAGTTGAGCAATATCATTCCGAAGCTGCTGGCAGCCAGTACGAAATCGTCTTGGCTCACAAGCCCCCCCCTGGAAGCAATCGACAACCTCCTGCTTGCCCGTGAGACCCTTCGCAACCGAGCTAGACAACTCAAGGGCGTTGTTGTTACCTTCAATCCCAAGTTCGATTTGGAAAAGTGCGGCTCTGGTGCCCACGTTCACATGTCACTAGGCTTCAAACGTAAATCCGAGTACGAAGCATTTTACGCCGGCGTGCTTCGCATGCTGCCGGAAATTTTGGCGTTCACGTGTTCGTCACCTATTAGCTATGACCGCCTCAAAAAGAATGCTTGGGCGGGTGGAACTGAGGTAGCCTGGGGCACGCAGGACCGCGAGTGCGCACTACGCAAAATCGAAGACAGCCACTGGGAGATTCGAACAATTGATGGTATGGCAAACCCGTTTCTTGCACTAGCTGCAATCATCACTGCCGGTGCTCTCGGTTTGCGTGATAACCTCGCCATGACCTTAGCGGACTCTGCCATACCTTGGCCGAAAGGGAATGTTGATGGCGAGCTGAACTCGAGCCAGAAACGGAAGCCTTTGCCTGAATCTATCGAGCAAAGCATCGCGGCACTAGAAAAGTCAGAACTCGCAACACAGATGGGAAGTGCCATGATTAAGAAATATATTGCGGTGAAAAAAGCAGAGGCATCAATGTACGCCAAGATGTCGCCTTACTTAAAGTCGGAGTTTGTGTGCTCCCGCTATTAACTTTAGCTCAAGTTAGGGTGGCAAGAAAGATATATCATTCAACAAGTCAGTCAGATCACATAGATGTCAACAGTGCAGAAAGACTGGTATGAAAATACAGAGATTTTTTGTTGATTAATAGTAGTATGTACGTGATGTGCTTTTGTACTTGTAATCTCAATGAAAGACCCAAACGAAAGGCCCTGTTCCAACCATAAACGCCGAATGCTAAGCCATAATATCATGGGTTATATGCAACAATAAAAACACAATTTCCAAAATGCTTTGATTCCTTTCGTCTTTTTTTCAGTATTCTTCAGCATATATATCTAAGCATCGCCCACTCATAGACTAGGACGCAGGAGCAGCTTCCACAGCACCAACGGTGGCCTCATCGCCCTTCTTCTGGCCCTTCTTAGCCAAGCGGCCAAAACGCTTATCGTAGCGAGTCTTGTTATCTTCAGCCAGCTCAATTTTGAGCTCACGACCCTTGAGTCTAGAAACATGCCACTTGCGCATCTTGGGCTTCTTTTCCTTCTTGGGTTTCTTTTCTTCAGTGTTGCCATCTTCATCGCCAGCTTCGGCAGCGGCGACGGCAGCAGCCTTTTCTTCTTCAGTCTGGAAGTCTTCTATCTTGTCTTCAACCTGCGCAATGTGCACCCATCCACGCGTAGCGGCGTTGGCAGCTTCGGAGTCCTTGAATTTAACCCAGCCGTAACCCTTGCACTTTTCAGAGTCCTCGAACGTAGCGACCTTGACCCAATCGATCTGACCGCATTTCTCGAATAGGTTGTAGACCTCGTCTTCGTTGGCAGCGAAGGGAAGGTTTCCGATGTAGATTTTCTTGCTCGATTCACGTTCGCTCTTGGTCAGAGTGCTAGGATCCACGGGGGCTTCCTTTCCGTCGGCTCCAGCGGCGGTAGGGGCGGGAGCTTCGACCTTGGGCCGACCCTCGAAGGAGGTAGAGTCCTTAATGAGCAATTTACGAGTGCCGAAGTTGACTTCAGACAGAGCAATAGCGGCGACTTTGCCACCGAGGGTGTCGAAATCGACATAGGCGAAACCCTTGTTTTGACGATCGCCGTTGGGCAGTTTGTGTTCCTTGCTGCTAGGCATCTTGACACGGGTAATGGATGTTTCAAGAATCACACCACCGGAGTTGTCGATGAACCATTTCCGAAGATCTGATGTGGTTGCGTTGAATGGCAAGTTACCAACCCAGACGCAGTGTTCGGAGCGTGGTTGCTTCTTCTCGGTAGCAGCAGCCGCGCCTTCGGCGCCTTCGGTGGTGGCACCGGGTGTGATGTCGAGTAGATCTTCGTCGCTGGCAGCAGCCTTCTTCTTAGATTTGGAAACAGCGTTGGGGTCTTTACCCTTCTTCATCATACGCTTAGCTTTCTTGGATGGCGGCTCGGGTAGGGTCAAATCGACTTGGATCTCTTCTATATCAGCTTTGCGCTTCTTGGATGCTACGGCGTCTACCTCAGCATCGGCAATCTCAACATCGCCGTCAGCATCGACAACGGCGGGAGTAGAAGTCTCGGTTTCAACGGCCTCGGTAGCTTTGACGGCAGGCTCGGTCTTTTCGGACTTGCTCTTCTTGGTCTTCTTCTCCTTCTTTTCCTTCTTGGGAGTGGCAGCCGCAGGCTCAGCCTTGGCTACGGCATCTTCGAGTTCCTGCTTCATGGCAGCGGCGGTTTCTTCGCTAATGCGAGTGCGTTTGCCCATTGTGATTGTATGCTAAGTGTAGTTGTAGACTGTTTGCTAGGAGTTCTCAATAAATGCTTGTAGATATGTTTCGACAGGGACGCTCTGAAAGAAAGAAAAAATGGCAAAATAGGGAATTATCACAGAAAATATACCAGTAAGTGATTGCGTAAAAGATCAAGAATTGTGGCTTGTCAAAGTTTGTTGATCGTTGATCACTAGATAAAGTCTTGGGATAAAGCAACAACACATTGTTGCTACTTTTTTCGTGGCAGAAAAAAAAGTTTCTATTGGGGAGCAAAAAAGGCGGTGTCTGCGATAAGATAGTAGCGCCTGGCAAAAAGAAGAGAAAGAGGCTGTACCACCAGACGGCAAGATCCAGGAACGGATCACAAATTCGAAATCGCATGTGCAACTAGGCTGAATTGGGACTTTTCTATGCAGCAGAACATCGATGTCAAGAAAGTTGGACTACATGCGATATCACAGTGGCTTGAATATCCAAGTTTTGGAGATTTACATAGTTAGTTAGGCCTCCATCATCTGATTTTTTCTTGAGTTAGCCATTGCGGATAGCCATCTCACATAAACAAAGATAAGATCTTCGGCTCTTGATAAGAGACTTCCCATGTGGCGGGGATGGCTGTTAAACATTATTGACCGAACCCCACTAATCCTGTCGTCCTTTAGTACAACTATCTTGTCGTCATATCGAGTTCCGTTGAACTCGGCCGGCAGTTGATTTTGTAATAAAAAATTTTGTTAGTGGTGGTTGGTCAAAAATGATGTGTGACGTGATGAAAGTTCTTTGTAGAATTCATTTACATAGCTGTACCATAGCTACATATCTACATTCAATTCTATCGCTCAATGGAGAGGCCCGCCACCAAATCGAGAGTAAAAGAGAACATGACATATGGTCACTTTATAAACCGGCGTTTTTTTTGGTTTCACTTCGTCTGACAAATTGATTTACAGATAAATTAACATTTGAATCGAATCCAAAAACGTCAGCGAGAGCCGCTATCGACGAAAAGCCTTTCGTCTTTACTATCTTCTTCATAATTTTCTCTTATTTCTTCTAAGCTAGGATTGAAGTGCAATCAAGCGATATTTTTGGTGGTGCTTGTTTCAAGCTGTGAAAATTTGACTTTCCAGGGTATTTTTCAGCACACCGCCAAAATGATCAGTGTCTCTTAGTTAGTGACTTGATTTTTAGTCTATCAAACTCTACACTTTCCTTTAAATTAATTCTTTACTTTTGGTATTATGTTTTTATGGTAATGTGATGCAACAGGGGAACAAGATTCATCAGGTCAGTCAGCTTGTTGTCACAAGACCACCTGGTCTGGCGTCATGGAGGGTGCACGCGGGACTCCTACCAACTCTTGATTCCGCCGTTCCGATCCCATTTCGTCTCGAGATTAGAGAATCTCGAAAGCGAAGTGACAATTATAATAGCCACCACTGGATCTGGCGGTGTTATCATCGACCAAGTGATGCATCGTAGGCAATAAACCTAATCCCAAAGCACCTACATATCATTGTGGTTTCCATCCGGCTAAGCCAGAGGAAGGAGGAGGGGTTACCTGAAATCAAGGGCACTAGACAAAGCAAGTTGCTAGTAAGAACATTGAAGGGGGGGATGTTGAGGGCCTGAGCGAAGCGGAGATATATCACATCCCATTTTTGCATAATAGCAACATAGTGGCATAGCAGTATAGTATGTAGTAGCAGTAAGACTTTGTGAACAAAAAAAGAAAACGAAGGCATTGATATGTGCCAGGCTAGATTGTTGGAGGGGTTGCATAGACCAGGCAGATAAAACTTTCACAAACAAGGTAAGTCGTGAAAATACGACGCCAGCTGTACAGAAGCATTGGGGATGAATAGATAAATAAGGCGCACTGACTAGCATGGAGAAAAAGAGCTGGCCTGTTTTATTCTCCCTCTGCCACATGTATACATACATGTACACACACACATAGCTGTACCATACATAGTACAGTAACTCCCCCGCGCTCGTTAATAAAAAACAAAACGAAGTACAGTGTATGTACACATTCATGTATACATACGGCATGAATAGCATGCTAGGCCATCCTCTCCGTATCGATGTGTTGGAGCCATACAAGACCAGTATTTGAGCAAAAGAAAGCCCGCTTATAGCGCTAGTACTTTCCGACCTGCAGCTGAAACTAAACTTGATGCAACGAGATACCTCACATGTAGATATCAATATCGCCTTAAACGGAATTGGATATGACAAGGCCTGTCTGTTTGTTGAGAAAGAAGGACTGTCGCTTTTACCTCATCCATCTGATTGCGTTTCCTCATTGCCTTTCTCGCTTCCGGTTTATATTGCTACTTATTTAGTAAGATGTATGTATGTATATATTTATACAATGTGTATGTACATATAAAATAATAGAGACAAGAAGATTTTTTTAAGGCAAGATATCCTTTTTGGGCTAGGCGAGGTTTATATGACAGGAAAAGAACAGCATCGCTGCCCATAAGACGTATGGATTATGGATAAGGTATTCGAATGGGTCAGACTCCAAGAGTTTTTTTTCTGCCGTAATTTTTGAAATACGCCCCTCAATTTTTCGAGCTCTATTTTTTTATTTTTTTAAATGAAAATCAAGAACAAAAAATAAAACATATCAGGATAAAAATCAGACTTGGATGATTACAAAAAAAAATT
>RHDR01000342.1:0-32581 GCA_009806295.1 Davidsoniella neocaledoniae
GGTGCTACATAGCTATTAAAGCTCCATTTCCACCTTACCAAAATGAATTAAAAAAAATTTTAAAAAAAAGAAATTTGAAAAAGCAAGCCTACATATATGTAGGTTGGAATGGAAGAATGAGTAAGCAAACATTGAATGACTATATTAGAGAATAGAATATTCTATACTAAAAAAGAGACCAAAGCCAAAATTCTTATAAGTTTCTAATCATGACAAAACCGAAAAATATCATAGACTTAAGACTTCGATACATCATAAAAGCTTGAAAGATGATGTCCTGTCGTAGAAGCCTAGTTGGGTTTTTGTAATATAGGACAGTGACTAATTATGCACAGGATGTTGGCTCCGAGAACAATCCCACAAAGAAATCTGCATATATGTATGTATAGGCATAAAAACAGGTGACGAGAAAATTAGGTGTTTCAAGGTCCTGCACACTGTAGTTAGTATGACAGCAGTAGTAAAATAGTATTAGTATAGTTATTATCTATAAGTACATATGTAAATACCACTACTACATATGTAGGTATGATTCACAAGTGGAAACTCGCAAAACTAGATCTGGGTGCTTCCGGTGCATCTGAATATGCAAGTGCTTAATTCCTTCGAGTATGTAATTAGATGTCAAGGCAGAGTCTACCACCCGCTCTATTTTGTATGCATACACAACTATGTTTTTCATATTTCAGCCGTTGTCCACCCATTGTGTAGTATTAGCAAGAAGAAGCGAGAATACAGTAATCCCGGCAGCTGAATATGTAGTGACGAATTCGTTTATCTATCTGCCTGGTTAACTACATAACTACTGCTACATGATCAAGGAGGACAATCTCGTGACTATGATCAATTATCTCTATTTTGGTCTCATGCTATTATAATTCATGGTAATATAGAGTTGTAGATAACAACATTTTGGGACCAACTGGAAGACTCTCATATACATTTATTTTGCCGCCTGATGACTCCAATATGAATCACTATTGAACAGGCTATCAATGTTAGCAGTATGTCGGCATATTGATTCCGCATTATTTGTCTTGGTTGAAACTCTAGGCTCTAATCGATCTGCCACGTTGGATAAAACAGACTCTGGGAGAAAACTATACAGATAGTGGCTTTGTTCATTGGATGAGAGACATCTTGGCTGAAGCTATAACAAGAGATGATAACCATTGCCATCGACACAGTAGTTAATCAGTACGAAGAAGGGGGTGGCATCGGTAAGCATCCAAATGATGAGTCAGTTGCCAATATGATAAGTACATATCAGAGTCCGCCGAACTCGCACATGACACGGCACATCGTCTTCGAGCACGGTATGTTATTATCTCTCTGCATCATGAGGAATACGGGAAGTATGCCTCGAGGGATTGATATTCTCTAAGCTATAAGACACGATATACAGATATTTTTATAAGTAAGACAGATTTCTGAATCAGAGAGAAAAGGCTTTCTGCTCGGACATGTTTCTTGAGCTTTGCCGGCAAAAGAGAGACAGCCTAGTGGTGTGGCATCGATAATGATTATGTATAATCTACGAGGATTCAACAAGAGTCTCACAGGCATTTCGGGATACCGTTGAAGTTGTCTTTGCCAGCCAAAAAGAGAAAGTCGCTTTCTTAGCCTGCTGATGTCTTTGTTTCTTATGGCTGACTAGACAGAAACAAAAATGCGATGTTCTCTTTAGTAGTCGTAGTTATATATAAAAACAGTGTATTTTATGTAGCCTGTAACTATAGTACAGATATAACTACAAAGGAAGCTAACTAGGCTCAGCACCAAAAAAAAATGCTAGCATTGTTTCCATTGTTATTGAACTGCTGATTTTATGCTAGATAATCCCGGAGACTACATGTAGGGTTTTGCTTGTTAGCGAGAACATTCGACCTTATCTTGTCCAACTACAGCTATTCTGCGATTAGTATTAGTTAGTAAATATGTAAGAAAACCACCAAAGTACACCATGTCATAGCTCTGAGAGTCTTATGATGTCTTTGCTTTGCTTATTGCTGATCAAGCAAAAAATTTGCCCTGGGCTAAATGCAAGAACAGGCAAATTAATCTGCATACATGAACGAAAAGAGACAGTATCAGAAAAAAAACAGAAATAAAAACGGGCGATATGCATAGACGAGAGGGAGCCGAGCAAAAAAATCATGTTCCTAGCCAACCCAACAGGAAGGGGAGTAGACAGATCAGGCAGTGGAAGTGCTTGGGTCGACTGCCTAACGTAGAACTACAACTTTATCTATCTGTATCTGCATGTAGTCAGAGCTAGTCTAACTACTATACTATGTATGTAGCATAGTAGCAACGGATGCCAAAGTGTTTCGTTCATTCTGCAGACTGTCAAGTCAACTCATTCCCATAGCCTCTGCCAGGCGGCAGATACCTAGAATGCAATATTCAACTTGAATGCGCCACACGCCATTTAACGGAGCATGGTTTATAGGAGAGCCATAGCTATAACATGGCCGATTATTGAGCCACTACAGGCGGTCTTATATAGAGCGACATACTAAGAGAATACATATATGTGACTTGACCCAAGATTTTATCACCCAGTATCTGTGGCACTATAGATAGGCGGCCTTTCCAGAGATAAGTTGTAGTCATGTATTACACATCTATCTAGTTATAGCCGCATCTTACTGTCCCAACCCGTAATATTTGTTACACTTGAGAGACGTCGTCTCTGTGTGTAAGTAAGAGATTCTCATGTAAGTGATGATGGCAGTGAAGATCATAACTAAAAAAGGTACCCTTAGGAACCACTACGTGGTTTTGAATGGAACTGCTCATTGATCGGAGTATGAAAAAAAATACTTTATCTTACAGAATGTACTGGTACTTATTCTTTCGAGCTGTCAGCTAGCAAAGATCTTATATTTGCAGTTTGCATGTAGTTTGGGTACTACTGAGTCAATGAGCAGTTCCGTTTAAAAACCACACAGTGGTTCCTTCAGATCCCCTAAAAAATTAATAAACAGGAATAAGAAACAGGCCTCCTCTAGTTGCTTATCGACCTTGTACAAGGCCTTCAAACATTTTCTCCCACTTTGATGCTAGCTGACCGCCTATGAAAACGAATCACATGTTCTCTTGAAGCTCGCATCATAGTGAAGAGAAATAGTAGTCAATACGCTCTTGAAAAAGAAAAAAAAATGATGTCATGCCACAAGCCTAGCAGACTTTTTTTTCTCTTTAGAATGTTTTTTTCCCATCCAGCCATCCAACGGCGGCTAACTAGCCAAGTTCTTGAAAATTTTCCAGCCACGATGTTTTTCCCGTAACTAACATTCTTCAAGTCTTTATGGTTCTTATTGTTCGTATCCTCCCTAGGGATTCCTTCCCATTGTTTGTCATTGTCTATTTCTTCTTTTTCTTAGTGTGACTGTGACTACGATATAGTATTAGAATTATTATAGAGCCCTTAAAGGGTCTTTATCTGTCAAATTATCCTACTGAGGGAATATGGATAGTTAGTTATTGTTATACCATTAAGCAACAAAGGAAGTGCAAGGTTCCTCCTTCCTGGCCTGTTTCGAACAAAGAAAGAAATCTGCAAGATATCGTCGACATGGGTAGTTATAAGCCACATAGCTTATAACTTGTATGATTGGTATTGAAAGTTTCTTAGCTGTCAGGGATATGCTCTCGACAGAGATATTTGTGTTTCGTTTCATTGTTTAATATCACTCACTTTGAGATTCTAATCCTCCAAGAACGTATCAAGAGCTCAGGTACAATTTTTTTTAAAAAAAAAATAAGAAAGGCTCATATAAACATATGTCACGTTGTGAGGTTGGTTGACGGGATCAAGTCGAAAGACTGGAAGAGAAGAGCGCCTCTGACGTCGTTAGCCAAGCTCAATACTCCAAAGGCAGCCTCTTAGATACTTCTCTTTGCTTCAGTGAGAAGATAAGAAAAATGCCGAGTCAAATGCTCTATGACCATATAGATTTTGATAGGTCCCCGATACCATAAATCCGAGCCTCTTTCCCCGCCGCCCTCTTCGAAACATTTGAAAGGAACTACGACTAACAAGAGATAAAACGCTAGGTTGGTAGATATACATATTATAGCTGCAAGAAAGTACGTAGTCATGCAGCAAAACAGCAGACATACATACTCGTTAAACATTATTATTGGCTCGGCCTCTTTAGTATAGCTGCAGGTAAGGTCGGAGGGCTTTAGAAGCTTGCTTGTTAGTCCAAGTTGATGAACCTGTATAAGGGGAAAAAGGAATCAAGTAAAAAAATCAAATATTTCAAGCTTGTTATTCTTGTTGAAACTAGCCTAGTCTTGATTTGTCGGTGTAGTTTCCTTTTGTGCGGAATTTTAACGCAATTTGTTGGTGTTACTTGATTTACGGTGAAAGATATCTAGTGTGTCTTTCTATATGTTTATTTTACGGTCTACTCACGTCCCTCTTATGACGTATTTCTTTCTCTCGTCCCCTCATTGGAGAGGCTCGAGGCGCCCAGATGACTATCAGAAGGACAGGCCAACATCCAGTCAACAAATAGTTGTAAGACCTCGCTAAGAATCCACAGTCGAGATGTTGTATTCCCAGATCCCAAGCGAGGCCATCGTCATAGGCTTGACCAGCCGTATTATTCAACCTCTTAATCCCGAAGATTTCTAGTGACTCAATTATCCTGAAAGCTGAGTATTTCAAATCAACGAGGGAAATGAATAACTTGAAAGGAATACCAGCACGTCTTAGAAGACTTATTACTTAGGCCTTGTTCACTGGTAAGATCGCCCTAGTGATGTGATGACATCTCATCCTATCACTTACAAACAGTTTGGAAAACAAGATCACGACCCCAGCCTGAGCGCTTTTCCTCTTTTTTCCTGCTAATCAAGAAAGGAAGCCCAGTCTGTCTGAAAGTTCGTCGATGGCTAGGCGGAATGTCAATATCCGACAGCCTGGGATATCTCAAGGGTTGTTTTGTTCGGTTTTGTGTAAAAGAAGCACCGAAATGACCTTCCTTTGATCGACTTCCTCATGGCTAGACAAAGACAATTGACCGCGCTGGGAGATGGTGCAAATCCTTTCTCTTTGTAGCAGCTGGAAATGGTCGATGACGTTTCGATATAAGCTATCAAATGGCTACTTAGGATCGATAGCCGGGTCATAGAAGAGGGAAGCTCAATGAAAAGTCACATCTTCGTAAAGATCTTCACGTTCATAGTGGCACTCATCAAGTCAAAGTCTTGCTCGTAGACATTTTGGCCCGATGTGCGTCCTCACATGAATAGATATAGCAACAAGGAGCACGGAGATGAATATAGAAACGGTTATATGCTTTATCGCAACAACAATTATAGGTTATGCGGTTATTTGTCTTTGTAGATTTGATTGGTCTGAGATTGTTGATATGGTCTAAAGTGATATGGAAAGATAAAAAAAGGAACAGAAATGTATAAATAACTGCAAGAAGTGTATCTCATTGTGTTTTGGACTCTAGATTTGTTGTGGTCGTGTCTCTGGCGTGACTATGAAGTAACAGAAGGCGAAAAGGAAAGAAAGTAGAAAAGCAACATAAAAAAAGGTATTATAAGAAAATAAGGATATGAAAAATAGTGATGATATTCACATCATCAAGCGATAACAGATACCCGCTCTTGAACATTCGATTAATTTATGATTCCGGTACTAGTATTGTTTAGCGATTTCAAGCGGTGCTAGCACCGAAACGCTTAGCGCGAGCTTCAGCCTTCGCACGCTCAGCAGGATCGTCCATGAGAGAGGTCTTCTTCTGCTGCTGGCCGCCGTTTCTGTTGCCTCCGCCATTGTTGTTGTGATGGTTTCGGCCGCCGCCATTGCGGTTTCCGCCGTTACGGTTGTTGTGGTGGTGATTCCGGCGGTCATTCTGGCCACCTCTGCGGTCCATCGACTGGCGCTTGTTCTGGTTGTTATTGCTGTTGTGACCCTCACGACCACGCTTCCGGGACTGGCGTTCAGCCAGTGGCTGGTCCAACATCTTAGACAGCTGATCGTTCTCAATACCAAAGCGGGCAGCACGCTCGGCACGCTTGCGGGTGTCCTCGTCATCTAGACCGAAACGCTTGGCACGTTCCATACGCTTGCGCACTTCTTCGGTGGCATCAGCAGGTTCCAGAGCCGCGATCGGCTGCTCGGTAGCAGCATCGGTATCAGTAGGAGCAGCCTCGGTAGCGGCCTCAGCAGGAGCCTCAGCAGCAGCGGGTTCGGCAGCAGGGGCTTCTTCGCTGACGGGAGCAGTAGCAGCTACAGGTTCCTCGACCTTCTCAGGGGCGGGAGCGGGAGCAGCAGCGACCGGTTCATCATCGCTGTAATCGATTTCGTCCTCTAATGAATCGGGTGGTTAGCATACTATGTACACCAGATGAAAGCGTTCACTATTGAGTGCTTATATGGATCGTCAAGTCTTACCAACGGGCGCAGACTTATCGTCAACCTTCTCCTGGTCGTTTGCCTGAAGGCGCGCAATAAGATCAGCCTTGTTGCCATTAGTTGGCAGGGCGCGCTCAGTCAGGAGCTTCTTCAGCTCGGGCACCTTGAGTGATGAGTATTCAGTCATGATGATGGATGTGTGAATATATGTGTGTATGTGTATATGGAGGTTAGGGTTTTCGCCGTGCTGGACAGATGATGATTGTGCAAGCTCCAGGAAGCTAAAGCAACAAAACCTTGCCTAATATTTTCTAAACAAGGAATGTTGAGTGAAAACTGGGATAAAATCGAGATAGCAACGAAAATCTGGGAGACGGAATGTGGAGAATGATCGAGAAGATGAAGTTATGGTCGATGGTCGTTGGCACCAAGAAAAAAAGTCAGCAAGGTAAGGCAAAGAGATAATTGATTCAGTGCAAGGCGGAAATAATGACAAAGGCGATTTTCTGAGTGCTGGCGGGCAGGGCAGGTGCGACGCGTTTTGACATATGGACGGACGCGCTGCTCTAATTGGCTCTTAGACAGGGGCTATATGTTGCTTAGCATATGGTGGTTGTGTTTTAGCAGTATGTAGTCGATATATTAATCAGTATGCGTATATAGGGTTATACATTACTTCTCTAAGGGTTGTTGCTAATGACTAGAAGACTTTAGCTCAGATGCCAAGCCAACAATGGCCTTCTTTTCTCTCTCCTGCAGTTTAATATCAAAATGCTCTTCCAGAGCTTGGTGTCTCTCTGTTTCACTCTGGAATGTAACCTGCTCCACGATATCCGTCCCTATAGTCCTCTTAAAAGTTCCGCCAGAAAGGGAAATAGAACCGATTGTGATACCATCTTCCTGAATAGTTCTCTGCACGATGATAGACTGCACAAATAGACTCCGTGGTGATGTTGACGTGGTTAAGTTCATGACTTCGTAGTCTTCTGGGAAGAACTCAATCGGCCCAAAGTTATACCACTCCTTCCACACCAACCTGGGGGTTTGGAACGAGTACACCCACATCTTGCGCTTCGCAGTCTTAGTAGGCGTCTTGAAGTCAAGACGCACTTTGAGTGGCGCTATGCCGACAGTCTCGAAACCGTCTATAAGAGGCAGAGGAACAGTAGGACCATAGCCAGCACAGCCAACGTCGACCAGATAATCCAGGCCATCGATGCACACTAACATGGCCATATGGTTCCAGCCCTCGTAGCCTCCCGCTGGAGCAGTGTTAGTACGTGCTCCAATAGTGTATAGGCTAAAGCCCAAGGAAATCAGTATTTGGGAGAACAGGCCGTTCACTTCCATGCAGTAGCCGCCGCGGCCACGGGCAAGTACTTTGTGGAACACATCGAGCGGGTTAATCGAGAGCTTCCGCGTAGACGAATAGTGCAAATCAACGCTTTCGAATGGGATTTTGGCGCGGTGGAAGTGGATAAGCGAGGTAAGTAGCTCCAAGGGCTCCTTGGCTAGATGATTGGCTGGGAAGGAGATGTAATCCAGATATGCAACAACATCCGCCTCGGAGAAAACACCAGCTGGGTTAAAGGTAGGAATGAGGGGTGCCGTCATAGTGGTCAAAGATGTTACTGGTATTAGGGAGTTGTATTATAGAAGAGGGTTGTTTTATGATATAAAAGTTAGAGAAAGAAAGAAGACAAAACGAAGACCATGATTCTCACGGCTCTATCCTGTATTTAACATATAGCAAATGTCTTGGGCTTTCCCAGTTCATGATTTAGTTTAGAAATAGCGCATGCAACTAACACGAACTTGTCAATATAGTACAAGCTTGAATACGAACCGGCGTTTTACGCAACTTTACTATGTTAAGTAAAAAAAGTGAGAATTATAAGTAAGATAGGGTTTGTGTCGGATTAGGGTTGGGCCATCCATGTGACCGTGTAGCTCTTTAATTTGTCTAGCTCAAAAGGCTGTCTAGAGACCTACGATTGTTAACCTTGAACTCGGCAAAAAGAAGCGATCAGCAGAAAGCAGGGATGATAGACGGACAACTCAGCATCCTAGCTGGCAGTTTCCATCATTCAATGCACGGGCAACACAACACATCTTGCGATCGAAGACCTGCATATAGAAACAATATATCAGAGTCAGAGAGACATGCAAGCCATGTATTCTATATCTACAAATATAGTAGTAGCATGTGTCGAAAACGTTAAGCTAGCCCAGATATGGCAGATCAATAGGCCTAGTCTAATTAAGCCTAGAATGGCAAGAGAAAGAACAATGCTTCTTGAATTTTAGTCGGCCTGGATGGGCCGATGGGCGCCGAACGCGTTGGGTTGGGATAATCTGACCATATACAACTAACATGTAAAGCAGATCGCCACGAAGCATTCGCAGCATAAACACAGGCCTGACGACACATTTTTGTCACGACGTGGCGATTTATAAGGCTTAGGATATATAGATATACAAATACAGAGGAGCATTGGTAGACTTGGTGAGACTGACGACATCATGTCTCTGGAGACCCAAAGAACAGATCTCGAAGGCATCCTGTTTACCGTATGTGGATGTAGTATGGCAATGCCTCACTGCTAATGTGACTGACTGTTGTATAAGACGCCAGAACTGAGTATTTCCTTGTATGTATATGTATACATATGCGTTAAAAGTACAAGGGTGTGGCTATGACATACTGAGCTAGATTTATCCTCTGTCTATTTTTTTTCCTTGTACTTGCATATCTGCACTTGGAATTTTTGCAGGGAAGGGCCGCAGGCAACCAACGAGGCTAAGCAAAGAAAAAAAAGCCTAAAAAGAACAATAAAAACGAAGTGCTGGCAAGAATAAAACCCTTGTCAAAGCTAGGCCAACGAAGAAGCCGATCCAAAATCTAAGGCGGACAGACTCTGATACCAACACTTAATACGATAAAGTGCATGTAGAAAAGAAGGGGAAAAATGCTTGCTTGGGTGAGAGAATAGGAAGGAAGAGGGGAAAAGTCCGAAATCTACATTGTATGTATATATTCTCCCCTCCATGACTAACATTCCAGGGCTGTTTGAAGCTATTTGGAAGCGGCCAAGACTGTCTGGACAATAAATAATAACAAGCATTCGAGCCTGAACAGCTCACAGAGTCGTAGTTCAGCTGGAACAAGGGAGCATCTAGTTGTACGTGTATGTACAGTACATTATTTGATCTTGAGACCTTGGACTCGATATCCACAGTAAGCAGTTGTAATAACGGTTGTCTTCGGGCTGTGCCCTAGATCGAGTATTTTGGGACGAAAGAACCGGTCGCCTGATGAAAGAGAAAGATGGGCTCTCTGCGTTTTGTATTAAGATATCCCTGAGAGGCAGAATCAGACTGAGCTGTGCTGCTGTGAATAAAAATCTATTTATCGCTGTTACGAAGTGGGTTTTATCTGCTGCGTTGTCCCGCAAGGCCGGCGTCTCGTGAATTTCTTCGTCATCTTCCTGCTTTTTTTTATACTTTCGTTTCCTTTATTATAGACATAACGGCCCCATTTTCTGCTTTATTTGACCTTTCACCGTCTTCTCTTTTTTGCTGTTACGATTAGGTGGTAGTTTGACTACTCTATGATATCATTGCCCAGTATATTGAGCTGAGCTATTACTGTTACTGCCATCCATACTACTCTACCACTATACTATACTACTCTGCCCACCACGGCTTATATTACGACTAACACTTCGGTTCTCTCCGACTATATCTACCACGCCTTGCTCCCTGATCGTCCTCTGGATCTTCACTTCCCACGTTTCTCCTTTCCCACTATTTCCCTCCTTCAGACTATCTTTACTTTCCGTCCGCCACCGCTAGCCACCAGAAGAAGTAAGCTGCCTTGTGACAATGCCCTTCGTTGCCAATACACCGGAGTCGATGCTGGCTCGCACTGACTCCAAGACGTCCGCGCGCACCTGTCGTGGCATCACATCTACCGGCCGTCCCTGCCGCCGACCCATCTCTCCCCCTCCATCACCGGCAAACTCCCGCAAGAAGCTTTCGCCAGCAGTAGATGCACAGAATGAAAGCTTCTTCTGCTGGCAACACCGCGATCAGGCGGCCCACATGTCACCGCAAGGCACGCCCACCAAGAACTCATCGAGCAGCAACCGCCCATACGGCGGCATGCACCGTTCTAGCGTCGATACGCTGACGGATAGACTGAATCTGCTTAGTGTGGAAGACAAGAAGCACAAATTTGGAAGAGTAAGACCGTCGTCATCCTCTCGGCCATCAAAGCCATATGACTCTCAGCAGCAAGAACAGCCATTTCATATCCCACGCCCTACATCCCTTTCTCTGTGCTGCTTCCGCCTCAATCTAGACGAAGGCTCTACGCCAGCTGCTCGTCCAGCCCGACCCAGTGCCCAACAGAACATGGCCCAGACTCGGCCTACAGCCAGCCTGCCTGCCGATCTACAGGCTCGGCCACCGCGTAAACGTCGCCAATCACAGACCAGTACCTATATGAAGCTCATCCCGTCTACGCTGGCCCCGCCTGTAGCTTCGGCACTCATGGCAGAACTTGCCAAGGGTATCTCAGACGCCGACGAGCCAGGCTACATCTACATGTTCTGGCTAACGGGCGATGCTGAGCCGGGCGCCGGCACACGAGACGTGGCTCGCTCACTCATGGATCCGTCGGCATCGTCACGGAGCACACCGCCATCGGCAGTTGCCGCACGCAAGAAGACACTATTGCTTAAGATTGGCCGTGCTGCTAATGTACAGCGCCGCATGAACCAATGGAGCCGGCAGTGCGGCCATGGCATCGAGGTTCTTCGGTTCTATCCTTACATTCCGTCGGGATCGACTGCTACGCCGCGCATGACGCCACATGTCAAGAAGGTTGAGCGGCTAATTCATATTGAACTTGCCGGAATGGGCATGCGTGCAGAGCTGGATAAATGCAAAGCATGTGGAAAAGACCACAGAGAGTGGTTCAAGGTGCAATCATCACGTGAGGCTGTTGCACAGGTTGACGAGGTGATCAAGCGGTGGGTTGGCTGGGACGAGAGCCAGCGATAAATCGGTGTATATCTTCATAGAGAGAAAGAGAGATGTGAGAGCTATAGAGACGGAGAAAGAGCTATCACGGCGTTCATGACACAACTGGCTTCTTGTTGTTGCAAAAAGGCAGTTCATGATTATTACTAGTTTGCATATTTCCTTTTCATCATTATAGGGTTACGACTTATGACATTGCCTGCTTATCAGCAGCTCATTTTATACCGGGAATTTTGGGCGGTTTCTATTTATTTAGCATGTTTTAAACCAATACATACATCATCATATACAAAAAGTTCATGCAATAAATAGTATGTGGAGAGTCTATATATGTCTTATTTATCAAGCTACACAGAAGAGAAACTGCTATAGAACAAAGAACACTAGATTCAGACTATGACCGAAGATATGAGAGAAGAAAAGAAAGGAAATATTGTCTGTAGGCCGCAATCAGGTTGTTGCCAAAGGAAACGAAAGCGTAGACTCCCAAATACGAGACTCGGATTAGATACAGTGAAAAAAAAAAAAAAAACAAGAAATATTGTTGAAAAGAAAGGAAACGATGGACAAGGAAGGAGAAGAGACAACGAATGGAATGGGGGAAAAGTTGAAGGGACAGAGACAGAAGAAAATCGAGGATAATGCAACAAAGGGAAAGAAAACCAAGGACTGGAGGAATGCACCAAAATCAGCGGCCGAAGTAGTGACTGGAAGACTAGGTAGCAAGATCAGGCCTGTAGAAGAGATGAGAAGTGACCGGGAAGCCAATATAGAGCATCAGAACTGATGGCTAATTTACGTGAACTGCATGCTCCACAGAGTAATGTACAAATAGGGGAAACCCGGACCCAACTAGGAAATATAGCTTCTCCTCTCAATATCACAGCGACTTGCTATGCTGCCAGAAGGTACACCTAGACCCTGAGAATGGAAGTCTGGAATCCAGGGCTTGGAATAGATGTGCTGCATTGTATTATGTTCCCACCGGAATCTCAAATACTGCTCTAGGCCCCATTATGTGTGTTGTCGACAAAATAGGAGGGAAAAAAAAGGGAAAACTGTAACAGGAGACATCTGGACAGACCGGCTCGGATTTCTAAGGAAAGACGACTAGAGCGCGGATTTAGCAGCAGCTGCTGCTAACAACAACTCAACTTAGTTGGCCACAAATTAGTTGGCGGCGGCAACAGCGGCAGCGGCACGGCGCCAAGCCTTGCCTCTGGAGCGAACACCGTAGCTGTAGGCACCGGGGATCTCCTCAGCGGGGTCAGTAGGGGCAGCAGACTCGACAACGGACGACGAAGACGAGGTCTTGGAGGCGATAGTGGGATCAGCAGAGGAGACGGTGGTCTCGGCGGCAGTCACAGAGGCCGACTCCTCGGCGGGCCAGCCATAGTTGGGCCACAACCAGCCAGCGGAAGTAGTAGTCTCGGCAGCAGCCTCGGACACAGTGGTAGACGAGTGCTTGTGCTCCACGGTGGAGGAGGTCACGGGGTAGTACTCAGAAGAGGTAAAAGAGGGCTTCTCAACGGGAGAGGCGGACGAGACGGTGGTGGTCTCGATGGTAGACGAAGTGGGAATGGTGATGGTTACGTGGGTAGACGAAGTCAGGGTAATGAAGGTCAAAGGGTCGGTAACCGTGAGAGAAGGCTCATGGCAGCCATAGGCGTCAGTGCACGACAAAGAAAGAGCGACGGAAGAGGAGGTAGTCAGAGGCTTGGCCGACGAAGTGACGGGAGCAGAGCTAGGAACAGCCCAGGTAGAATAGACGGCAGAAGAAGATGAAGAAGACAGCTTGGAGGAGACCGAGGCGGTGTGAGGATCGGCAGAGGACACGGTCGAGGAGGACTCGGGAGCGGGGTAGCAGCCGTAAGGGTTGTTGCAGATGCTTGAAGACGAGGCAGCAGCAGACGAAGTCGGGCCGTGGGTTGGCTCAGTCACGGGATGGGCCGAGGAGATAGACGAGGTCGAAGGCTTGACGACGATCGACGAGTAGCCGGTGGACGAAGACTCACTGGCTGTGAAGACGGTCTCGCTGTGGTGCTTTGACGAGGACGAGGTAGGAACAGGCTCGAAGGTAGAGACAGTCACGTGGTGCGACGAAGCCGGCTTCGACGAGGTGGAGGACTCGGGGCAGCCATAGGGGGCTATCACAGCCACCGGCAGAATGGGTCGGGATGGGACCGGGGACAGAGCTGCTCGAGGGCTCGACATGGGCAGACGACGACGAGGACGAGAAGACGGGGTAAGTCGATTCTTCAGCGTGATAAGAGCTGCTGCTAGTGGCAGGAGTGAACACAGGCTCGAACGAAGACACGGTGGTCTCGATCAGCGATGTCCAGAAGCTGGCCGAAGAAGGACCCTCCGAGAAGGAATATCCGGGAATGGTCCAGACGGGAGTCGACGAAGGCACAGACTCAGATGAGTGGAAGGCCGATGAAGAAGCAACAGAGCTGAAGGAAGGGCTAGGGCTGGTGCTGTGGTGGGGGTGGTGCCAAGTCGACGAGCTCTCGCTCGCGGCCTCGACGCTGGAGGTCGTGTGGACGGGTACATCGACAGTGCCAGTCGAGTGGTAGCTAGACTGGACGGGCTTGTCGACAGTAGTAGTGGTCGAGTGGAGGCTCGGCTGGGTAGGAACATCGACGGTGTAAATCGAGGAGACAGCACTGGAAGTTGCAGGGACGGGGATATCAACCGTGTGGGAGCTGTGGGGCTCCGAGTAGCTGAACGAGCTAGACGACAAGGAAGGGAACACGGAGCTCGAGGGACCGTGGCCGTGGCTGCTGCTAGATGGGACAAAGGTTGGCTCGGCAGAGCTGACAGTCGACTCCAGAGTCGTCAGGACCGGCGACGGAGTAGACTCGACGACGCCACCCGAGCTGCTGGGGTACACGTAACCCGAGCTGGTGCTCAGGTCATCAGTGCACGTAGTCGACGCAGTGCTAACAGCGTGAGACGACTCGGGACCGCCAGGATAAGTGCTGACGCTCAGCTCACTAACAGACAGGCTGGTAGTGGCGTACGAAGGGTGAGCCGACGAAGTGGTCGAGTGGCTGGGAACCAGCTGGCTCGAAGACGACGACGAGACAGGACCGGGCAGGGTCGAGTATCCAGCCGACGACGAGGGGGAGGGAACGCCGGTGATGAACGGAGTGCTGGCCGACGCAGTCGAGTGGCCGGGGACACCCGTGGTGGTCTGGCCGCCGTGGCTACAGTCGGACGCAGTCAGATACACGGTCTGGGTGACCGTGGAGGCAGCGACATCAGTGCACTGCTGCAGGCAGATGGGCGGACAGTGCGAAGCATCGCGGTGACTATGTCCCTGAGGCAGAGCCAGAGCAGGGCTATATAGAAGAACATGTTAGTGATATATAAGCCAGGCAATGTCGGACAAACAAGAGAAGACTCACGCCACAGCAGCAGCAGCAAAGATACCAACGCGGATCATGATGATAGGGATATTGAACGGAGTGAAGATTGGAAAATCCAAGAAACGAGTGGACGGAACGGTTGCAAAAGAAGCGAAACGGCGAGTGAAAGATAGCTAGATAAAGACGGGATGGTCTATGAGTTTATAAACACGGAGAAAGAACGAATGTCAGAGACTGAAAAGAGAGAACGAGAAAGAGGAGTCGAAGATCAGAAGAAGAGCTTGCGTGCCTGGAGAAGAAAAGAAAACTTCTTGGATCAAGATAGACGAGACGGACGTCGGTCTTTTATACAGAAAAACTGTTACTATACCACCCAAGGGGATAGATACTATCCAAACAACAAGCCCAAGACAGACATTGGATCAAGGGCTACAGCTTCAATATTCGACACTACGCATGCTCTCCATCTTCTAACCCGTCTCATCTAAGCTATCTGTTCTCCCTGCTATGCTAGGAAGACGGCCTGCTAAGGCCCTCTTCTGCTCTTGTCTCAACTAGCCAAGCCGGATCGACAAAGGTTCTCGGGCTCATTAGCTTTGAGATTTCTCACAGCTAGTCTGCGCCTCTGAGACAGGCGTACAGAGACAATATCATTGTCGAGTTTGAGCCTCTCTCGTTTTCTTTAGAGAAAAGAAAGACTGGATATCAATCTCGAGAGGATCTTAAGCTGGCCGCAGTATATATCTCCAGTATTTCGATATATGGGCCAACACTTCATAGTGTCAAATGGTTAATGTGATGCTATCTTCCTCGACTAGCCGAGTCAATAGTGTACCAGTATTAGTATCATCGAGTCTTGTTTTTTTTCAGTTAATCTTATGAGGGCTAGCTAGATATCACTATATTAGTTGGTTTGCCATGCTATGAAACAAGGCCAAGGGCGTCATGATACGAATCTCCTAGGCTAAGAACTAAGAACCCAAAACTGCGAAGCCACGAACTATAAGCCACTCGCCTCTTTTCTCAGTTCGATCCAAAAGAACCAATTCTTGTAAGAGACGTCTACCATCTCTCCTGTCTCGCCACAGCTTCACACTAAAAAAAATCAAGGGCCTTGCCACAAGGACAATACATACAACACTGTCTTGTGTTCCCCATATCTGTCTAGGTGGCTCTTTTTAGAGTCTACAACACCACACCAACTTAAACTATGTTTTCGTTCGAGGAAACGACAGATCTTCTCTCCCCCCCCCTTCTCTTCACGCCCTTTCCCTTTCTCGTATCGGTTGATACAAGCGGCGCCACGTTGTGTCAACGAAAGACTATTCTCGTTAACCTTCTTATCATGAAAAGGTTTTCCTTGCGTGTCACCCTGGCACGCCAGCCGTTCTTTGAGCCGCTCGGGACTTAGAGTTAAATATCGAAGCTCACATGGAAGAATCCCTTTTCTCCCTGACTATCTCCAATACCGTATTTTACCCTTCATGTCGATCTTCATCGGCAGCTTTGAGGGAGAAACGCGACTCCGGTATATTCTATATCCTCCATATATGAGTTACTAAAAAGCTGTTTGTCTCTCCTCGTGATCTCTTTCTCTCTTCTTTTATGTTAGACGATAGTCTTTCGCGATCGATTTCAGAGGCCGCCTCTTCACCGCATATATCCTTTCAAACGCGGAAAGACATTCCATACGTAGTTCTATTTGCTCCCGCCAAGAAAATAGTCACCCCATTTGTTTCCATTACACTTAAGCTTCTTGTTCCTTCCTTCATCTCAAGCGAGCCGAGGAAAGTCTCGGTCTCGAGAGCTAAACATCATCATCGTTACACATGCTATGCTTTTTTGAAACAAAAAGCAGGTTCAATACATTCCAAGTCACAATAGAACACTGAGATAATCGTCTCACCAGTAGAATACTTCGGTAGTTGCTGTTTCACTTTGTTGAATTGAATGCTCTTTCTTTTTTGTTTTAGGACAAGGCTAGACTTTGTATCCTTGCCCTGGCCCGATGCAGCCAAATCATGAACCCATCAACCCAACTCCGTCCAGGGAATTCATTATATCGAAGAGGGGTACAGCATGACGCGCAGAGAAGCACCGAATGACTTGGCAGGCAGCGGGTGATCAAACTTAGCGCGGACAACGCCAGAGTTACCTGTACATGGTGAGTTAGTATCATGGTTAAGATATAGTTTATCGGGTGGTTCATAGAGTTCCAACATACCGTGCGAACGGGTGATCTTGCCCCAGATGACGCGGATCTTGGTGCCACGGATCTCCTTGTGGCCGCGGTAGACGTAAGCGACCTTCTTGCCGAGGTAGAAGCTATTAAGAATATTAGATTTATGTCGTGTGAGAGATGAATTCCTCACGTGTCCTCTAGAGTAGGCCCTATTTATATGGGATACTGCGAAGATATGTGGGAGACGGATAGCACTCACTTGGCACCGTCGGTGTTATCAACACCCTCAATCTGGACCAGAGAGGTACCAGGGTTGGTATTGTGCCGAGAGCGCTGGTAGCTCAGGTGGCGAGCCTGTGGAGAAAACCCAGTCAGAATAGATGTTCGTGATAATTCGTAGTTTCATGAAATTGGCGGTATTTAATTAGTTTGGCGAAATATGGTGTGTATATATGAACAGTCGTCGCATGTAGCTTTTGGTGGAGTGGTGTCGTAAAATTGTAGTTGTGATATTTGATTGGTGTGTATTTGCAAAATGTAATGACGTCGTCCGTGGTGTTGAAATTTAATAGTTGTTCGTTGTCGCATGTTTTCGTCGAATGTGATGTTTTGGTGTGTTAACTTACTTAACGTATACTAGAAGGTATGTTAGTTATCTGAAGTCATTTGAACGATCCATGCACACATTGCGATTGTCTGCATTTGATCTGCGATTTTGAACTCGCTGATGATTTCAAAGGTGGTGACTGTTTTCTTGACGCTCGTAAGTGCTTAGGTATAGGACAACTCACATCTGTGACCGGCAGCCGAAGGCATTTTGACTGTATGATCCTTCCCAACTGAATTGACGAAAAGGAGATCGAAGGTCCGTTTGTGTTGGTTGACACGTCTATCTTGGTGATGCTCAATGTTGAAGTGGGCGTCGGTAGAGTGAGGGCCACTAAAATTTTTGCCTCGATCTAGGGCCAAGTCACGTGGAGACCTTTTTTTTGCGCAACAATGTGTGTGGGACATCCCGTGCAGCTAGATTTGATAAGTCGTGTGAAAGTCCGATAAGAGACCATGTGGCGTGCGCCACATCTTCAGCACCACATTGAAGAAATGGGGAAAAGGTGGGTCACGTGTATAATAGAGAGAGGGCAATTAAAGATTCAACAACTTTAGAAGTAACCCTAGGGTTATGGCATGAAGAAACAAAGCAAGAATTGGATAGGCAAGTGGATGACTTACTATCGTAAAAATAAATGTTTTTTTTTTTTGAATTTTAGAATGGTGCAAGCCTATGTATGCAACTTCCAGGCTTTATCGTGCTACAGATAATAAGGTGGTTTCTTGGGAAATAAAAAAATCGACTCAAGGTACACCGATAATTCTACGCTGAGCTGGCCTCAGTCAATACTCGAAGCCTTCAACCCTTTGTTATTGACATCAAAAACAGCTATGCTACTCTAGTAGCTGCCACTCAAAGCTCTACAGAGGTATATCATGGTGTTCACCCAAACCACTTATACTAGCCCTGTATTGATCACTGCAGTGATATCTGCTATGTTAAGCTCGACTAAAGATAACAATAGAGGACATGAGTCTTATAGTTGTGATATGTGTAGGAGAAAGTAAAGGATGGATTATGGCCACTACAAGGGAATTGCGTGAAGAATAGTTCATGCTATTGCGTATAAGTTAGGGAAGAGAGATTAGCTAAGAAATGATAAATAAACTAGTTATACATGTTGCATCAATCTTCTAGTTGCTGTTAGAATAGCCCCCGTGAATCAAGGTTCAATAAAAATGCAGTCGTCCGTGAATAAAGTGTAGCTAACCGCAGATAATATACCAATTGATCACTTTATATGTCGTCCATATCATTTACATATATGGACATGTCAAAAAGTTTAACTAAAAGTACACAATGGAAGACGCATCCGATTCTAGGCCGGCTTTCAATGTTGTAGAATGTCCTTGTCAGCGACAGCGGCGTTGAGCACGGTTACGATCTCATGGATGCTCGTCCTCTCATTTCTGACTTTGGGTGTAGATTGGATCCTACAGAATTGGGTACATAATCATGTATATTCAACTACGTATATAGTGTGTTCTAGGTCCTGAGCTAGGTTCCTATCATGCAGTAACCTGCAGTTCATTTATATGGTAAATACTACTCTATCTACGTAGCTGTACCTCCAGGGACAACCAACTGAGGCTCAACGTGGACAATCATATCGTCGTATGTATATTAGGTAGGCTTCCCAAACCAGGTTGAACGCTCGGCTTAGATACATGTAAAAGAAAAAGAGGGGCTTTGATGGTGGGGTTGATCTGACAATGACGCTGATGATGAAGCCAGACTAGAAACCCTGCGCAAAGAATTTTGAGTTTGGCTGGATCAGGCATCTTTTTCCCCCTAACTTACCATAACGACTATGTACATAAAATAGCTGTATTCTTGCTTCAAGACACTCGCCCGTCGGCTAAAACAAGCTTGAAGCGCTCCAGTCAGCAGTCTAATAGACATATAGTTATGTTGGTGTAGTAATGTTTTATGTATATACACAGATACATTTCTATATAATCTTTAGATACCTTTGGTAACGAAAAGAGAGAAAAAAAAACATGAGCCGTCAATCGGCTCATATCATTTCGGTCAATGCGACTGTTATACAATTTCATATCAGCCAGCAATGGATATGCGCGTCCTTGAACAGATGGAATATAACAACTCACACACCTGCATAGCTCTTAGTCCGGAGCTTCCTGAATATATTTCAACGCGGGGATTGCGACAAGGGGCCTAGCCTGTTTTTTCACGTTTCTTTTTTTTTCTCTTTTTCGTTCCATCCATTGTAAAGCGATTCTGGCCGGGCATATAAAAGCCGGTCGCAGGACCTGACCAATGGTTGTAACGCGCTAGCTCCGACGTAGCAGGTGGGAAATCCCCAGCTCATGGAGGGTTTTCCGCCTAAAGGGAGTTATACTTGTCAGGACGATTCCGGACTGCAAACGAGGAAGTCCGGCGCCAAAAAGGACAAGCTGTAGACCCTGACAAGCGACTTGGAGGTTTCGAGCTTGACTGAGCTTTGCATAGACGGCGACTACTGTGTTGTTTGAAGATCCAGAAGCGACGTCCGGTGAGATGGATGTTGCGTGCATAGCAGCCGATAGAACAGGACAGCCAGGCGCAAAATGAACGAAAGCCGAGAACGCGAGACATGCCTGGTTTATATTTCAAGCATCACCGATGTACTCCGATGAAGGATAGAGGCAGTTCGGCATCGGGCAGCGAGGTGTGTGCCCATTGCTATAGCTACAGGCATTGGAATATACGAATCAATGAGATAGGCAGCAGAAACGCCAGAAAAAAGTCCGTCTGGGAGTAACCGTGTGACATAGAATTTATTAGGTGCAGCAATGTCTATATCTTAGAGAGAAAACGACAAGACATTCGTCAGCATCGGTTCGAGCGCCTAGTGGCATTTGTAATACAGCCTAGACGTGATGGGAATTGGAGGTTCAACGCTGTGTTGTTATATGGCGAAAAGGTGGGCTTGGCATGCCATCAACTAGCAGCTCAGGCCCTCAACGCTTACTGAGAAAACCAAGGGACGCCAACAGCCCCCGTCCCGCCCGGAGTTAGGAGACTCTATCAAACAAGCTTTGGCGGGCCAACCCAAGCACGCCAGAAGCTTCAGCTTTGCCCCGCTCTGTTTTGCTCTTATGTAAGTATGTATGCACATGCATATAATTCTTCTATTCTGCTATAACCCTTCTGTAGAAGCTCCATGGACTTAAGCGGGCCAGCAGAAACGGGCGGACAGTAGCGGCAACTACTCTCTGTGTCTGCACCTAAACCTAAAGGGCAAGCTCAATAAATTTAAGCTGCCCCCAACCAAACTAAATCAGCCAGCCTACTCGCCATCCAAAGCTTCCTGTGCTATCGAATCGAACCTTCGCCTCCCAGCACCTCATCATTGAACAATCCTTCTCGCCCCTCTCGACTTGCTGCTAGGTGCTTCTTTTTCTACTATTTCTCAATTTCTCC
This sequence comes from Davidsoniella neocaledoniae, assembly GCA_009806295.1. Lineage (NCBI taxonomy): Eukaryota > Fungi > Ascomycota > Sordariomycetes > Microascales > Ceratocystidaceae > Davidsoniella > Davidsoniella neocaledoniae. The sequence goes on from RHDR01000342.1 coordinate 21,021, forward strand.
CAGTCTCGCTTGCCTTCGTGTCTTGCGTCCTTGCGTCTCCCCAGTCAACCAAAGTTTAAGACTGACTGGCCCGGCCTCCACATCCATAATTCTCCCATAATACTGCTAGCTGCGCTACTGCTTCTCACATAGCTCGACCTATCCCGTTCCATCGGTCTTGGGTTTTTCTCTCTTCCATCTTCTCATAATCCTGCACATCTTTCATTTCAACCAGTTGCTATTCTGGTTTTCTTTTCTTTCCACTTTCCACCTCGCTTTTATCTTCGCTCCCAACACCATCTCATAAACCATATCTCATCTCCAACTAGTTGCAATGGCCGGCCACATGAACGACCCTGCGTACGTTATTATCCCATCTCCCATCTCCCATTCCATCATTCATCATTGATCGCTAGCCTTGACTCGGCCATTGGCCCTGTGAGCAGCGCGTGGATTGCGGATTACAACTGCAGGCATTCTCGCCCTGTCTGGCAGTCGTTTTCTTGGTTGACCCAAGGCCAAGCTTCACAGGAAGCTCGAGCTACCCGTCGCAATCCATCGCGGGGAGCTATCACCCACCACCACCAACAGCAACAACTACTGTTACCACATCTTCCGCCACCTTTTACTTTTTTTCATTAGAGAGCCTCTCGCAAGCTAACATCTTTGCATCTCATACAGTGCCATTGAGCTCAAGGACAACACCACCATCATTGTCCTTGGAGCTTCCGGTGATCTCGCCAAGAAGAAGACTGTCAGTTTACCATCCATCCGTCATTGGCACTAGTCCACTCGGACAACTCGGCCAGGATTATTGAATCATCTCTCATACTAACATCACACTTTATACACAATATACAGTACCCCGCCCTCTTCGGTCTAGTAAGTATAATTTCCAGCCCATGTAGTCGGATGCATCCTATAGCTATCATGCGCTTATATCCAGATTTTCATGTTGATGCATGCTAACATATTATCCTTGTTCACTGTAGTACCGCAACCAGTTCCTGCCCAAGGACATCAAAATCGTTGGCTATGCCAGAACCAAGATGGATCATGATGACTACATTCGTCGTATCCGTACTTACATGAAGACTCCTACCAAGGAGATGGAGCAACAGCTAGACGACTTCTGCAAGCTGTGCACTTACGTCTCTGGCCAGTACGACAAGGATGAGTCCTTCCTGAACCTGACTCGCGAACTAGAGATTCTTGAGAAGGGCAAGCCTGAGAACCATCGTCTGTTCTACATGGCTCTTCCTCCCAGTGTTTTCACCATTGTCTCGCAGCACCTCAAGCGCTGCTGCTACCCCGAGCGCGGTATTGCCCGTGTCATTGTACGTATATACAGCCATTCTTTGCCTATATTCTATAATATCCAATTTACTAATTGTCCTTTCACAACAGGTCGAGAAGCCTTTCGGTAAGGATCTTGCCAGTTCTCGTGAGCTCCAGAAGTCTCTGGAGCCCGACTGGAAGGAGGATGAGCTGTTCCGTATTGATCATTATCTTGGTAAGGAGATGGTCAAGAACATTCTGATTCTGAGATTCGGAAACTCTTTCCTCGGTGCTACCTGGAACCGCCACCACATCGACAACGTCCAGATCACCTTCAAGGAGCCTTTCGGTACCGAAGGTCGTGGTGGCTACTTCGATGAGTTCGGTATCATCCGTGATGTCATGCAGAACCATCTTCTACAGGTGTTGACTCTTTTGGCCATGGAGAGACCCATCTCATTCTCAGCCGAGGATATTCGCGATGAGAAGGTCCGTGTCCTGCGCTCTATGGCTGCCATTGAGCCTAAGAACGTCATCATCGGTCAATATGGCCGCTCTCTAGATGGCTCCAAGCCCTCGTACAAGGAGGATGACACTGTTCCCAAAGACTCCCGCTGCCCCACTTTCTGTGCCCTGGTTGCTTACATCAAGAGTGAGCGTTGGGACGGTGTTCCCTTCATCATGAAGGCTGGTAAGGCTCTGAATGAGCAGAAGACTGAGATCCGTATTCAGTTCAAGGATGTCACCTCGGGTATCTTCAAGGACATTCCCCGTAACGAGCTGGTTATGCGTATTCAGCCCAATGAGAGTGTCTACATCAAGACCAACTCCAAGCTTCCTGGTCTGAGCATGCAGACTGTCACCACCGAGCTTGACTTGACCTACCGCCGTCGTTTCTCGGACCTCAAGATCCCCGAGGCCTACGAGTCTCTGATTCTTGACTGCCTGAAGGGTGACCACTCCAACTTTGTTCGTGATGACGAGCTTGATGCCAGCTGGAGAATCTTCACTCCTCTTCTACACTACCTGGACGACAACAAGGAGATCATCCCCATGGAGTACCCTTACGGCTCCCGTGGACCTTCTGTTCTGGATGACTTCACGGCGTCCTATGGCTACAAGTTCAGCGATGCTGCTGGATACCAATGGCCCACCACTTCGGCTCTTCCCCGCAAGCTTTAAGTGCGCTAACCCAGTCAATCGCTCTGGCGTGCTCAAAGTTTAGGTGGGAAAGGAGTCTGGTAGTGGTATTGATCTTTTCGAGTGGCTTAATCATCCTCTCGCAATCTCCTACCTCTTGTACACACCACAAGAAAACATCAGATGTAATGAACTTTTGAACCATTCATCTATTATGACCTCACTTTATTCCGACGAACTTTTTACGTTGCTTTTTTTTCCTTGTTCTATTCGCCGTGTCATTTCTTTACTATCTATTCATTTCTTTTTTTTCATCAGGATGAAAATTTCACCGAGCATCAAACGAAAGCTGAAGGGCAGTTGAGGCTGTACCATCTAAAAATCAGATGGTAAATTACGATGGGAGGGTGTGTATGAGATTAATATAAAAAAATATATGCTGTACAGTTTGTAACGTGATTTTATAGAAGTGATCAATTGTAAGACTGATATCAATATCAATAGGGTTACCAAACGTAACCCATAATCTATAGTCCACGTGACTTGACATATGGCCCTTTCCTGATTCCTAGCTTGCCGACAAAGCGCTGTAATGAAGCCATAGTTGTGGAGCATCAAAGCTGTAAAAGTTAGTGTAGATGTAGTTGGTGTTGTAGTTGTAATTGATCAATAATTTAATATCGACAGGGGGCGAGGCTGACATGGTTAACTCCGGTCTAGTTGAGTTCTAAGTTCTTAGAGCGGCGAACCGTGCCTTCGTGCTCCGTTTGCTTGGTAAGGCTTTCTTTGGCCTTTGGCTGTTATTTTGTTTTATTCTCTCAATGTCTCCGAATTTTTCACTGCGGCAACCATCTTTTGATATTCTAAAGGGCCTTCTCCGTCTTCAAAGACTACCATTTGTTCTGACACAGTTTCTGTTTATCGAATTAGGCCTGAAGTTCAATAATTTTAGGGTATACATACTGTCAAATACCAACCGCATGTTAGTCGAAGTTGATCAAAACGCGACCTATTTTCTACTGTACAACTAGCATCGCGACGGCGACGAATTTTCCATCGCTTCCAATACTAAAAAAAAAGAGAATTTCTTCCAAACCGACGAAAGACTATCGGCAATTAGATTGGATCTTACCACACGCCGGGGATCTCGATTTAGAGCAATTCATTTCTATATTTTTATTCACGATCCCAACGACTAAACAAACCTCTCATCACTTCGACCGACTGCCACAACCATTAGTACCTTATTCTCTTAATTTCTAATCATCCTGTCCCGCGACAGCCCAACCAAAACTGGGAACAACAAACTACCCAATATCCATTCTGTGCTCTCAAGCACATCGCTGTTTCTCATTGGTAGAATAGGACTGTGTTTTTGCGATTATCCTGAACCCGGCGACACCCCTTGGGCGTATCCCAAGTCTAGCAACCGACGCTACGTCGACCGATCTCTCCGTAACCTAACACCATCGAAGATCTGCCTTGCTAAATAGACAGAGCTCATCGGAATCGCACCGTGCCTCTTGGTATCCGAAAGTGGCGTGGGGGAAGCGTTTTAAATGCCAGGCGCAATCAACATGGAGAACGGCAATGAGACTGGCAGCAAGCCAGATATCACAGCACTTAAAGGCCAGGCTCAGGATGTCGTTCGCGGGTCTTTGATCGAGGAAGGTGGCCATACAATGACGCTTCCTATCAGAAGCAATGATTTGCCACTAGAGATCATTCATATCGCCGACGGCTTCATCCCGATCGCTAGGCTCATCACGAGATTGGCGCAACAGTCACACAATGAGATCTCCGACAAGATCAGACAAGTCGCTGCTATGCCAACGCCGCCGCCTCAACCGCCACTTGCAAACGGTGCCGCAAGCGCTGCTGCTCAGAAGGAGGAATACGACCAGTCGAACGAGAGTGTCGCTAGAAAAGTCGCCCTCAATACACTCATGCAGAAACTACACGGAAAATGGATCAAAGCCCTCGTCATCACGGACTGGAGCCGCTCGAGTCAAGACATTAGCAAGCTTATTGATCTGAAGTCTCACCTCTCAACGGTCATGGACGAGTACGAACATCGCTTGGAACAGATGATCAATGTCAAGCGTGATTTGACATATGCAAGATTGCCAAGCCCCGACTTGAAGACTGCTCTTCATATCCTATCAACTGGTGACGGCAGTTATCTTCCAGATGTGAGAAATAACTTCCTGTCAATATCGAATATGCAAAAAGTTGCTAACATGCTCTAGTTTCAATATATCGAGCCTGAACCCATGACACAGGAACAGTATGTCAAGTGGATCGAAGATGTCAACACCCACCTCACAATCCGCCTCAACCTCGACGACTACGACAACATCCCAGTGCACTTCCGCGACTACGATATCCGAGACGGCCGTGTGATATTCAAGGTGGCAGGAGAATTTGAAGTTGAGCTGACCATTGCCGACGAAGACCCTTCGTCGCAATTTTGGTTTGTTGATTTCCGTTTCCTCTGTTCACCAGCCCCATCAGAGGTATCTGCCAGCCTAAGATCGTATCTGGAGGGGATTGCCAACAAAATCCTCGCGACTGAAAATCTGATTGGTTGCTACAAATACTTGCACGAGTATGTGCTCACTCACAAGGTTGTTGAATTGAGGCGGCAGGCTATCGAGCTCAGTAAGACCTCCTGGAGTGGTGCTCTCACCATTGAACCTTTAGATAGAGCTGTTGCTATACAATACTGGCCCAATCGCCCAGGGCCCAACAACACCAAGCACTGGGTAATCGTCTCTGTCGACGGAAACGTCAAGACCACTGGCTGGGTCAACCCAAAAACAACCAGTACACTCTCGGTTATCTGGTTCCACGACGGTAAACCGGTAAAAGATGCCAATATCACTTTTGACTCTGTCAAGCTTTCTGCTGAGAACTTGATGCGTACTGTCATTGGCAAGCACATCGAGTACACTTTCATGTCTATATATCAGAAGTTGATCACCAACCAGCGTTATGCGTCTCGTTCGGCGTATCTTGCCGTAAATATCGACATTGAGGACCCGGCGCGATCAAGCATTACAATGCAGTGCTCACAAGCAGAGACCATTGCCATCATGATTGAGCCTACGACTGGCGAGTTCAAGCTTGACTCACACTCCAAGGCGTCTCTACAAGCTGAGGCCAAACTAAACAGAACATCAGATCCCGCCCGTGATGGCGCGCAAGTCTTGGACAGCGTGCGCTGGGGTTTCCTGATAGATGAAACTAGCAGAAAAGCAAGCGGTACTGGCTGGATCTGTTTCAAGACTCCATTGTCTACAGATGACATCAAGAGTGTGCTCAAGATTCGCGACCCGGTGTTCTGGACTTTCTGTTTGCAGCGCAAAGATATGATGCCCTCATGGCTGTTGATGTCTGTTCTTAGAACATCCGGCGACGAATGGTATCTCTGCAGAATGTAAGTAACTAACTAATCATGCGCTTGATTATAACATCGTGTCTTCACGTTTACTAACTATTCACCCTACCTAATAGCCACCCCCTGTCAATCTCATCACCAATACGATTTGCAAATGCAACACCGATAAAACTTGATATGAACCATCTGAACGCCGATCTTTCGCCTCGTTTCTGGTCCGAGCTCACGTCGTTCATACACGGAAAGATGACCGAGAATGCGGATAATGTCCAGTTCGATCAAGACAAGATGCCCTACAAGGGCACATCATGGACCGACCCTATCCCGTCCAAGAAGAGCGCTGCCCCGACCAACGTCATCCAGCTTAGCAACATTGTCCCTGGCGCATCGGCGCCTTCTGCTTCTCTTGGCCTGAAGACACCGTCAACTTTCGTAGCTGGCAAGGGCAAGACGCCCCAGGGCCGTCGTGGTCCCTGGGCCGAGGATACCCTGATCATCATGTTCAAAAGCGTTGGGCCAAGTTACTCCCGTGCTCGGAAGGAACCCATGTGGCACTCAGATTGCATTGTGCGTGTCCTTGATAAAAGTAAATTCCAGACTCTTGGTGCTAGAATGGCTCGTGATATCCGCTATAACAACCGTACTGGCGAGTTTTGTATCCGTATTGAGCGGCCGGTGGGAACGCCGATCAGACCATTATTGAAGCCTCGCTTAGAAGCCATTGATCGTGTTGTCGACTTTCTCGATGCCATGAACAAGGCCGGGCCCTGCGTCAAGTGTGACTCTGTAGCTTTGCAAAAGGTTTCGTTCACGTATAGTGACGCACCCATACGCTCTAGCGCCCTACTGCCATTATCCAAGATACCACCCGGAAGCTCGTGGTCAGTTGTTCTCGATCTGAGCCATACGGGCAAGATTATTCCATTGCTGAAGGACCGTGACCCGCACCAGATGATAGGTGATTTAGTGCTACGTACCGTCAACCAGCTGGGTGGAATCCACACGCTGACCAGCATGTTACCGCGCACACTACCGTTGATGGAGGCTATCGCAGATATCACCAGCAGTAGCAACACCAACCGTAGGTCCGAAAGCCAGGGCGTAGTCCGTGCTCTACATACCGGCGCTGGCGCATCCTCTCTCATCTACCACTTGGCTGCCTGCGGTATCCTACGTTTAGATATCCGCGCACGTATCCGTGCCGGCTGTATCTGGTGGTCTTTGGAGCGAGCAGTCGTGGATGACCCGCCACGTGATCAGACAGACCACGGTCCTTTAGATAGACTTAAGACGCTTTTTCACACTCAGGATCCAGAGGGAAGATGGCAGGCGCTGGGTTCGGGGTTGACTACAAAGGGTAGTTTTGCTCTCAAGGAGATGATCAAGGCTGCCGATACACAAGTATGGGGGCTCTCAGTTTAGAAAAAGAGAAAACACAGAATATCTATATACCAGCTTTAAAAAAAGCAGCATTAAACAAGAATTGGATCACAAAAGAGATGAGTTTGAGAAATTAAGGACGTATCATAAAAAATCCTATAACGAATAAGCGTCTTTTAACTTCTTTATCTTGCCGTCTTGTTTTTCTTCTGCAAGGCCATGCAATCCTTTTCTTGAACCGTTTTCTATTCCCACTTCATTCTGTTCTTCTTTTCTCTTCTTTTGTTTTTATTGTACTCTGTAGTATTCATAGAGCGCAGATACTTTTTTTCTTCTTTCTACATTGGGATAACGGAGGATCCAATCGTTGTTTATCATCATTATTATCTTCTCACGTTATTTCTTTTTTTTCTTTTTTTTTTTTTTTTCATCTGTTCATTTGGGAGGGGTTGAAAAATTAAACATTTAGTTGCCGATAGACTGTAACCTAAATCTTTCGTATCAATACAAAGTATTTTATTATACATATCCATTCACACCATAAGTAGCTGTGCTAGTGAATATCTTCATAGAATAGAGTTAGTTCATTGACTCGAACTTTTATGGGTGAAATAGATAGATATATTTAGAACGGTATATCCAGTGAAGACACCATCATAAATTTCTATGATACATGATAATATAGTACATATAACTACAATAATCCCACTGACTCTGTTTATCGTACAAATAAGTGAATGATGCTAGCGCAATACAAGCATAAAATAACCCGCAAGTGAGGCTTTAATCAAGAATCTTCCTTGATAGGAGGCGGCGAAGGGATGCCTTTTATGATGCTAGAATACTGATTGATAGCCTCAATGTCTGTCTGGCCGTAATGAGTGCGTTTGCCATATTTAACCAGCAAATCGTCTGGCACATCGGTGAACATAACCGACTGCACAAACGACTGTAAGCCAGTCAGACCCGTGTACTCTAGTTCATGATCGATAAACTCGCTGTTATACACAATCTGTGATGCGATGCAGTAGCCCGCGCGGATCGACGGCAGGATGCCGATGGCTGTATACGATCCACCAGCCACCGCAAGGCGTCCACAATATTGCTGTAGTAGCTCTTCGTGGGCTTGACGCATAGTGGCACGGTGACCGACACAATGCTGCGGGATACAATCCTTGGCGAAGAAGGAGTGTGTGATGGTCGGTTGTGTGGTAATGTTAAGTTTCTGACTGAGGAAGTCGCGTGCCATTTCTTCACCGATGGTGCGGAGGTGGTCAATGTCGGCTTGGGATGCTTCAGATGAAGTGTCGATGTCGCCTACCATGGACTCCCAGTGGTGACCGCCAACGAGAACGGAGACTTTGGTTCCTGGGGCTTCGTGGACACGGATCTTTTCGTTGATGTGTGGACCGTCGAGGTTCGAATCGACAAACACACCAAGGACTGGTCCGGGATATGACGGTAGTGGAAGCACGCCAGTATAGTTTTCGAACAGGTCCAGACTAGAGTCAAAGAAAAAGGCTACATTTAGAACACTGACAGCCTGCTGTTTAGCGAGGGATGGTAGTTTAGTTTGACCGACGGGCGCATCGGGAACATGGGCGATAGACGCAAGCTGTGCTGAAAATAGCGTGGAAACGACTTTATCAAAGATATGCTCTGTCTTGGGCCGTGTTGAATCGGTCGTGGAGGAGGAAACAACCTTGATGTTCTCTGGCTTCTGGCCAGGCTCATCGCAGTAGACAGCCTCAGCCTTTTGGTTCCTGAGGATAGTGATGTTGGGCTGACTAGATAGAACTTCTTCTAATGCGCCAATCAACGTGTTCATACCTCCGGGGAATATGAGTGATTCGCCAAAGCCCATGTACTTGATATAGTCAACAATCTCATCGTTGGGCCCGGCAAGATCCATCATGAGCTGGTAATCTTCCACGGGGACAAGGCGAGACTTGTCAGGCTGTCCATGACGGTATAGTTGAAAATAACGCGGGCCTAGGAAGCTTTGTACACTCAATTTCCCAATATCGCCGCCGTAGATGCCATGTGCCATAGCCGAGAGCATACTCTCTAGCATGGGAGCGTCATTCTCGGCACCTAGACCAAGACTGCGTAACCAATCGGCTACAGACATGTCATCGTCCATGGTTGGTGACCGCACCATACCAAGACGAACCTTTGTGTCAGCAACCAGAAGGCAAAGCCGGCCTTTGCCCAACCCTTCCATGCCGGATGAAGCAACTGGCGCAGACGCAATGGCGGTGGGATGCGTAGCATGTGAGATTCGTTTTGTTCGGCGTAGTCAACGCCATTGCGGTAATCAAGCACAAACTTTGGGCCAGGAACAGTCACGCAAGGATGAATTCCGAGGCCAATGAGCTGTTGTGTTAGGTATGGTATATTAGTAGTGTCGTGTACCAGGGAACGGGTAGCCATCTTACCATGTCGGCGAGGACATAATCATCAGCACGTGACGGCGTCGATGTCAGCGAACGCAATGTTTTGGGGCCATTTTCAAGATACACAGGCATACCGGAATCAGGATCTTTGGCGATATGCGTGTTCATCCATCCACCCAGACGGTTACTGGCCTCGATGATGGTGATCTTGATGTCAGGATTCTCACGTGCCAAGTAATACGCCGTTGTAAGGCCTGTGATGCCGCCGCCGAGAATACCGACATTCTTCGGCGCACTTGACAGTCCCAGAACATAGGGGTGGTTATCTATATCATCATCATCAATCTCATCATCAATCTCATCGTCCTCATCCTCGTATATTTCCCCGATCTCTTCGACCTCTTGCTCTTTGTTCTTTTGGGTGTGGATTCCAGCATGACGGGCATAGAATGCAGATAGCGCCTGACCACCCTGGGCCCGAAGAAGGTTTCTCCGTAACAGAAATCTCGATGGCGTAGACGCGCCAAGGGTACTGAAATAGCTATTCTGGGCAACGGCAAGTTGGTTGGAAACCGCGGTAAGGCTCGGGGCTGGTGCGAGCCGACTGAGCGGGCTCAGACGAGCCAATTGCATGGCTCGCATAGCTGAGGATAATGCTTTGTCTAAAGCTAGGATGCTACCTATGCTGATAACTGCAGTATATGAGTTTGGGCGATGACGATGTCGACGTTAAGCGGGTTGTTCAAAATTCCATAGCAAAGCTTCGCCGATATGCGCGAGCCTATGTTAAGCTCGAGAGAGACCCAGTTTTCCTGGCTCTTCCTGGATCCTCAAAACATACCTGCGCCGATGCGCAATACAAACTTTCCGATAAAAGAAGACGTCTCAAGTGGTCATTAACAAAAGTGAAAGTTTTGCTTGGAGGAACTCAAGGCTGGATATGGTCGATGATATCATTGCTTCATTGTTCTTCCGCTCCAAATTCTGTGTGCTGTTTATGTCTTCACATCCAGCCGCCTTTTATCCGCATTCTGGGTAATTGCTCACAATTGAATGATGGGCCGTTTACATGGTAAGGTATCCACTCTTAATCTAGCGATTGTGTATCTTGTTCTTATACTGGACTTTCGAGCCACCGACATAAACCATATATTTGAGTCTGGCAATCACATGAACTCAGAGAACGAAGATATTGGGGGTAGGTTTCTTCTAGTAGAACTGTCTACACTGTATTTTCAGTGCATAAATTATGCTCGTGACGTTGTGCAACATTTAACTTGAGGATCATGCGGTATTAGTTGTTTGACATGTTGGATTTCATTCTACTTGGAATGCCTGATAGCGAATTTATAGTACGACTAGACTTTTGAAATACACCATATATCTGAGTAGAGTAGCACAGTTCGACAGCCAGAGCTGATATGGCCATCAGGGCCCATTCGATATTTACAATATCTACTCAGTGTCGCTGTAGAACTATAGCAATTTCTGTTTTATACTTAACATCTAACTTGAATTTTCCTCCAAAACTCACACACTCAAAAGACAAATACAATTCGACACTTCGTGGAAGGTAGCAATGGCTACATAGTGTGTTCCAACTATTTGTATTATCCCCAACATAATAAATTTAGACAAAGTGGGATCTATCATTGAATAGCTATGTTTAGCTCTATTCACATAAACGAAAAATAAAAAAATGAAAACTGCTAATGATCATAAACAAGAAATTATACCACCGCTTATAAGATATTCCGAGACGATAAAAAAATGCAAAATATAACAAAAAGTGACCCCATGGCCAACCCAAGTGATAATAGACTAAATATCCTCCTTGGAGATACTAACATGTAGTATTCCAATATATGCATAATACGTAAAGATGTATGTTCTTCCCAAATGTACTGTTGTTACCTGATGACTTTGTAGTCTTTCGTTTCGTGTCTTTTTTCTTCTATGTTTTGTTGGTCTTCTTTTTTTTTTTTAGT
>RHDR01000343.1:0-32404 GCA_009806295.1 Davidsoniella neocaledoniae
GACATAGCACAGGCGGAACTTCAGGTAGATACAGTAATAGTAGGCGGCGATGATCGCCCAGAAAAGGCAGTATAGCTCGAACATGCTGACTGCAGCGGGTAACAAAACAAGCGGGTGGCTTGGACAAGGTAGGGGGCAAGCGGACGGCTTGGACGAGGTAGAGGGCAAGCGGACGGCTTGGACAAAAAGTGGGAAGCAAGCGGGCGGCTTGGACGAGGTAAGCGGCAAGCAGACGACTTGGACGAAGGTAGGAAGCAAGCAGACGGCTTGGACGAAAGTAGAAAGCAAGCAGACGGCTTGGACAAAAGTGAGGGGCAAGCAAACGGCTTGGACAAAAGATCACAAAATTCAAGAGATATCGGTCTCAAAATGAGACGATATGCGAGGATTTGCAGAGAAAAATGGTCGCAAAAGTAGATTGGATTGAGACCGATGAAGGAGAAAGAGAAACTAAGACTAAACTGACGAGGGAATCGGTCCCTATTTATGTCAGAATCCGGGTAAGGCCAAGGCATGACTTGGCTAACAATAGTGGCCTTAGACCCTTACAGAATCGAATTATGTGAGGATTATGTTTTGCTACAGAAGGCAAAAGGAAAACACATATTGAAATTCTAAAGAGAATATTGATATAGGGCTAAAAACATGAGATGAAGAAGCAAATATTTGAGGACTGGAGAATTTTCATGAAAGTATTAGTCTAGCTAAAAGTTTCACAGAGATCAAGGAAGGCAGACAAATAGGTAAACAATTTAAGTTAGTTAGTCAAATATGCTTCTGAGAACTTAAGATAGAACTCAGGTCTCATGAGCCTTGATTTTAGGGAAGTCAGATCAACCCAAAAACATGGAATACCAATCATAACACATATCAGATTCTCGAAAGTGCAGTTTGTCTTTGTCTTCTACGATTGTGTTGGTTATGGTAAATAAAGAAGAAACGAAGTGGGATGAGGTCCACAAGATTCATGGTCAGTGAAAGGTGAAATTGAGATAGAGATAGTAGAGCTGTGGAAATTTTAGTCACGCGAAGGATTTGGTTCTTGGAGATCCCAAAATTGAGAATCGAGGATTACATATGTCAAAGGTTGATTGAAAATTTGGACAGAGAACTAAATAAAACGTCAGGAGATACAGATATATGTTGTCATAGACTTGGAGCAGTTATAGCCGGAACATCAATACAATGGATGGAATAGAAAACAGACAATCATGATTCAAGATGATCTAAAAAAGAATGGCATTTTGAGAGTATGAACCTTTTGTGAAGACCTTAGATAACATCATTCGATTTTCATTTTCAGCTTCGGTAATCATACTAGAACATAACATTAAGATGTACTTAGTTACCTGCTTTTTGAGATTTTGTTCCCTGGAGTTGCTGCTAATCTTTACTTTCAAGTGGTTAAATATCGATAAAAGAAAATAAAGTCTCCCGGAAACTGTTTTATAGTACGATTATTTAGTAGTTTTCGAAATAATATATATTGTTTGATACATACTACCAACTGCAGATACATACTAAAACAAATTACTATACACATTCCCAATAGTCAGTATTCAGTCCAAAAGTAGCTCACTGAAAGAATGAATTACTACTGAACTTCTACCTACTGGTATTACACAGCCATACGACGGAAAGCGGCTCACTTAAATACGTCTCGCTTCTGTATTGTACCCCGCTCTCTTAGAGACTCACATAATGGTGCGTCTTTTATCTTCCTCCTAGACCAGTTGGTCTGTTCACGACTCAAAATTTGACATTTTAATATGATAGCGATATGCCACTAAAGTTCCAATGCTGGGTTTGTGTAACCTAATTACAGATATTTGACCAACTTTTTATTGAAATAAATTATCACAGAGTGTCGGGATTAGACATATCGATGGTTAGGGTTAACAGGGTTAGAGCAACCCATGAGAGTAATAGAGGTATCATAGGTGATTCTCAATACAACCTCTTCATCAAACCCATGATCATCAGTGATTAAGCAAGCTCCTTGCACAGATACCAATTTGCTTAGCTATACAAGAAGATACTTGATGCTCTTCTTGCTCACTGTTCAGCACATTCTATATTTGTTCTCCTGCTGCTTTCACTTTGTTGAATTCAGATAATATATTGTCAAAATTATCTTCACTTCCAGGACTATATCCTCGAGCTCAGAAAGCCTTTTCTCTTGATCCAAGTTGACTTCTTGCTATTGCAGAACTTAGTTTCTTGCAATATAGAGCTTTTTGCTTATAAGGAATCTTCTACAGTTATAGTGCTGTGCCTACAACTGTGTTATCATTTATGATATTACTCCTCGCCCTTTTTCTTATTATCCTTATATCTCTCGCCGTGGTCTTTACTATCTAGCGCTATGCACACTGTTTGTTAGAAACTGAGGCCCATTTTGGAGTTTGACTAAGCAAGATGCTTAGCCGACTAAACGAATGCTGTAAAGGTGCTGTTCCCGCCGTCAACACTTATTAGCGTTCCCCTCCGTTGGTTTCGATGTTTCGATAAGTTAGGTAAAGAAACATTGGGAGCAGACTCGTCTATGAATGTCTCACTCTAAATGGCCTTCCTAAAAATCCGGAGTTTGCTTCCTTTTGGGTATGCGGGAAGTAAGTGCTTATCGTCACTGCTGTAGAGACACAGGTTGTTCTCGGTGCGCTACTTTCGGCATCAGGAGGAAGACATGGTGGTTATCTGGGAATGGAGGCATGGGAGCAGGAGGATTAGGCTTACCCATGGCCTAGGATGTTCTACGGGGCTTGTACTTCGCATTGAACAGGAGAGGTCTGCTTGTGAAGCCGAAAATTTCTATGTGGTCTCTGTTTTCTCCCAGGTTGTCGAGTTGGATGCAGAGGGCAGCAAAATCAGCGAGTGAGTTCTTTGGAGGGGCCTTTTTCATAGCTAGGAGTTTCTGGACTTCTTTCTTGAGGCCGCTGCGGAATAGGACCAGAAGGGCCGAATGACTCGGCTAGTTTAATTCGGAGAAAAGATCCTGGAAGTGGGAAGAATAGCAGGCTGCATGCTACTATTACAAACAAGACAACAGGGCCTGACAAAACGAGGGAGGACTTATAACTTAGGACCGTGGTGTGGTGAGAAAGGTTACACACTTAGACAAAGAGGATACATGTAACTAGGATGAAGAAGAAACGAGTCAGGCATGGAGAAGAAAGGAAGCAAAAACCCCCCAAAAAAGCCAGATCACATAGAAGACAAATATTTATGTTTTTGGGAATACATTGTTGGCCAATGATTCGTAGATTGAATACAACAGAATATATGAGACAATATAAGAGAGTTTTGATAAAAATTGGTCGTATGAAAAGAAGGAAGTTGAGACTGATGAAGGAGGAAGAAGAAACCAAGACTAAAATCATGTAGGTGGAAACGGACCCTATTTACATGTATATCCAGTAGCATCAAAGCCAAGGCGAGACTTACTAACGAGCTTTAGACCCTTACGATAGAACAGAAATGGAATATATAAGAACACATTTAATCTAGTATAATCTTGTGGGGGGGTTCTGCCATATTCTATGCTATCAACAGACATAGGCTTCATCCGTGCTTCCTATTCTTCTAATTCATCTCCTGTCCTATTCGTCAAGAAAGCCTATGGCAGTCTCCGTCCGCTTCTGTGCAGAATATCGCGGCCTCAAGAAGATAACCAAGTAGAACGCATAACTTCATATTCTCATCAACGAGATCTTAAGTGAGGTCTCCAAGGCAAAAACTTGTACTAAGTTAGACCTTCATTCTGCCTTGATCCTCATCTGAATTAAAAACAAAGTCACGAATGGCTGATTGCCTTCCGCATACGCTATGGCCTACCCCTAATTCTGGAAATACCTGGCTCTCTAATTCTTAGGAGCAGATCTTCCAGAACTACGGATAGGCCTAGGAATGGACAAGTTTTCGCTGAAATTTTTACAACGTCGTCGAAGTATTCAACCTTTACGGGTCGGGGGAGGACAAAGGCGTTGGAGCAATGCTCGCAACCAGAAAACAAAAAGAAACAAAGCCAAGACGAGAAGTAGAAAAACAAGAAAATGGCCAGGGGTCAAGCTGCAGCACCAAAAAATCTTCCACATAGAATGCGAGGGAGTTACAGCGACGGGCATTAAGAGCCACTTGTGATACACTGCTAGCGTTCTAGCGGTCACTAGGACTCAGAGTTGTCCTGTATTATAACCCCGCAGCTCGGGGACCAGGAGACCTTTAACTCCATGGATTTCAAACTCGATACAATGCCTCATACCGAAGCCCGGCTATCATAACCTATGGAATTACGCCTATACCTATATTTTAGGTAGAGTGACTTGAGGAACTGCAAGTGTACAGCAAGCCCATAACAGCGCCAAGAGCGGGCTGGAAAGAACTGAGATCTCACGGTATTCTCTGGTCTTACGACATCAAGCGGGAGTGCAGCTTGGAGAACAGCGTAGAATAACCGCAAGCAGATAGTCCACAAAAGCATTGTATTATCAACCCGCAAGCGTACGGGGGATATTGTCGATAGCCGACAGACTTATACGCACTGAGCAGGTCTTGAAAGGACGCTGACTCTGCGAGGCACAGGGTACTTCCACAGTAAACTCGTCAAGATATTTGACCTAAAGTTCTTCGCCTAGCAAGGCGTTCCTCGTGAGCAAGGAGAAGGGACTTGATTGGTATGATCATGCCGCAAGTGGACAGCCAAGTTGTGCTGCAACTCATGTTGACTTAAGTATCTTCGTTGGTGCCTGCATGATGCTTGACTGGAACTAGCAGGCTTATACTTGCAGAGAGGAGTCTTGGACTGGGTAGCTAACTCCGGCATGTAAAGTGGATTTCCATATTAAACTTGTTGCAATGATTAGCTAGAGCTCTGCATCTGGCGAGGTGATCTTCATGTAGTGGGACAAAGAGAAAGACGGAAAAGAAGGTTATCGAGACTCTTTAATAACAGCGAAAAGGGACGAAGAAACAAAAAACAAGACTTCAGAAGGGCAGTCAAGAGAAGGGTACGAAATCCCCACAGCGTTGTTAATCAAGGTAACAAAACCAAGAAAAGATTAAGGATCGTAGGGCCCATGTAAGTGTGTGGTGAGGCAAGCAGCCGAGAAAGTGATGACTAGATTGGCTACTATAGAGACGAAAGAGAAGAAAACAGATTCAAAGACGGGAGGGGCAGAGCACCCCTATATACCTGCACACAAAACTAGCCATAGTCAAGCCCTAGCCGATATGTAGCCCATCCCTTTATATATGTCTTATTCTGTCTTCTAGTTTCTACATTATCTTCTTGTCCCTAAACCTCATTGGTGTGACAGTGCGTGATAACAAGCAAGTATCAATTGTTTAGCTAAAGAAAGAATAAAATAATCAAGATAAAGCAAATAAAAGAAAGACTAAAACTAAAATACTGGAATGTGGTGTAACAAGGTAGCAATAACAGATACAAGAATATAGCTTTAGTATGGAAACCAAAGAAAAAAAAACTTGACATGTGCTCTGGAAAGCTTAAGAGAAGGAATGGGGCCTTACGAGAAGAAAGCTATGATCTAATAATCACAAGAAGGATTATTAGTATGGAAACTAAGAGATGGAGTCGAGTCCTTTATGCCAAAGGATCACTGAAAGTCAATAGAGTCCAGGAAGGTCTGAGTCATGGAAACATATCTCGGAAAGAAAGCAGATGCTGGGATTGTGTTTTCTTATGGAAAGCAACACAAACGTACATGTTAAAACTCTAAAGAGAAGATCCCTACAGGAGTAAGAACATGAGAGCAAGGTACAGGTATTTTAAGACCGGAGAACATTAATAAAATTTATGGTCTTGAACGTTTCATGACAATATGAGAGGGAGTAACATCAGGCAAAGGATAACCAATTTAAACTGGATATAATGAAATCAGTATGATCCGTAACAGAGTATAGCCCGGCAATCTATGCTCCTGGGATTCAAAGATAAAAGATAAGAAAAGCTTTAGTTTCAAATGGAAAGTTCTAACAATCCAAGCATTGATACTTGTCATCTTCGTCATTCTAAGGCACTAGACTCCATCAGCTGTTGGTTCAAGCCTAAGGCTTTACCTCGAAATCCGAACCATAATGGTAGATCAATTAGTGCGAACTAGATGGCGAAGGTACCCTAGAATTCCTTGCTTTGAATCACTCTGAACTCAGGTGATCCAAGACATTTACAACTCCCACTTCAAGGTACACTCAAGCATACCGCAACGAGGATTTGGTATCTCGTAAAGACACTTCGTCAAGCCTCTCACCTGATAAATGAATATCTGTATCAAACTGCTTTATCCGTTGGGAAAACAAAATCTGGAGAGAACAGAAGAGAGACCTGCTAAAGCTCGTACCACTATCCTCAAGACAATGGTCAAAACTAGCTAAGGACTTCATTGAACCTATCTCAGCGTCACAGGGCTATACCTCCATACTAGAAACAACATGTCAACTTGCTAAGTCGTTTTGATACCAATGTTAGCTCATGCCAACATCCACAGCTGAATATCCCGCACCATGATTTCCCCAAACCAGGCGGGACTCTCGCCCTAGTCACAGCTAGCCTTAAACAATACCCTTCTTTGCTAAACATGATTTAGCATAAACCCAAACCTCTTCATATTCCCCTTTGTTCAATGTTCAGTACTAGCTAGACAAGCTCAGAATTGCTACTGACTTTGTCTAAGAGCTCAAAAGGGATATCAAGAGATGGCTGCCAACCACCATTAACAGATAGCAAAATAGTTCAAACCTAGAAGCCAAGTTTATCTCTGCATCACGAACATATAGTACTATAGACTGTTCAAGGAATTCGACTGACCGACAAGGCAGTACACAGTAATTTAACAAATAAGCAGTCATGCTATCCGTCTAGACTTACTAGGAAAGTTTCATCCTAAATAGACTAGCTATAGAGACCCAGTTTAGAAACCATAACAAAAAAACAAAAGCCTAGAAAGAGTTCATTCTTGTGAACCCAACTATATTGCTCAACTCTCAGAGAGGGTGAGCTAATTCAAGGATATTAGGCCCTTTCGGGCTGGGCCTAGATCATATCCTAACCAAATTCTGGCCCAACAAAGATTACTAACAACGTTGTGAATTAATATTACTCTTGTGTTATTGCTTGTTATTTTTCTAATATCGGCATACTAGTTATGTTCTTCTGTGTATGTATCTATCATCTTATCTTATTCCACCATTATCTGTCGGTCTATCTTCTTTTAAAAGGCCAACGTCAGTAGTCCTGTAGTGCTTGGTACATTGCTAGATCTTGACATAGTGGGAATAGTTGAAGTTGTCAAGAAGTCGGACGAAAGAAAGACACCCTTGGTGCTTCTTGTTGATTAGCAAAGCTAAGCCAGAGGTACTTTGTAGATTTTAGCATATATACAAAATATTGGCTTATACCACAATATTCTCTTAATTGAATGTAGTTTTTCTTTTCTCCTCGTATTCATTTTTTCGTCATACGGTTAATACTCTATCATGATTGTCAATTATCACAAGGGCTATATTTCCTAAGCTACGAATATGTGCAGCAACACCCATCACATTGGACATCTAATACTAAACGTATGAGTCTTGAATCTCAACTTGGTGTTTAGGGACACGCCCAGCCACGTCGTAGGTTCATTAGGATCACGCAGTAACCCATCAATCTATAATAGTCTTGGTGAACGAGCAACTACATTTCACCGAGATTTATTCCGTGTATACTAGGGGGCTTTCACCACATCTTCATAGCTCTATAGCTCCATAAGATTAATGAATTAAAAAAAAAAAAAAAGGGGGCTTTCACCTATCTTGACTAGCTCGATACATTTCAACATGAAGTCTGTCCAGCTGCAAAAATAACTGATGACACATATGATCATAATTGGAGTGTAGAATACTTGATATTGAATCCAAGAGACTTGGCTTGAACTATATATCTAGGTTTGAGAACCAGACAGTACTTCTAGTTTATAGATCGCGAGTGGACTATCAAAGTTAAGCGAAGGTAGCTACTCAACATTTTGTTTAGGATGAAGTTTTCAAAGTCACTATATTTCAAGACCATATATGTATAGATGAGTATGTATATTAAAGAAATTATATATGCTAATAAACACTTCAAAAGCAAATAATCAGGGATATAAAGCTATAAAACATGTAGTATCAGCTGAACAGCCCTCATGGCGAACTACAGAAAAATATAAATAGATAGCAATAAAACTTTTGTGGAAGAGATTCGATTTAGATGGTGGTGGTTCCAGATATCGCGAGGTAAAGCTCCTTCCAGTGGTCACGGTCTTTCTCCAACTCTACGATGCGCTCCTCGAGGTCTTCCAAACGCTGCGCCTTGCGTTCACGAGACTTGCGCGCAGCTAGAGTGTTACGAGCGCGCTTCATGGCGATAGTGTCGGAGGGATCCTCGATGACGATGGGGGGCAGAGGCTTGGTGCGACGGTGGGCATTGACACCAGCAGTGGCCGAGTGACGCACAGAAGGGGGGCTGGGAGACATTGCTCTTACGACGAGATGCCGGAGTGGCAGGAAGCGATGTCACGTTATCAGGAGACAAGACAGGAGACGCATCCACGCTGGTGGGCGAGACAGGCAGACAGATATCGACAGCGTTGAGGGAGTCGAGTGTCGCATCTTTGGAGCTGGTAATCTCCTCGGGGAACAAGGGGTACCAGTTAGTGCCGCAAGCGTCAAAGTCAGATGAGCCAAAACTAGGGGATACCTGCTCGAACGATGGCGATCCACCGTACAGAGAAGGCGTAGTAATGGCAGTCAGAGCCGACGAGCCCGGCGCGGAGAAGGAGTCCGACAAGACAAGATCTTGAGGCGAGACAGTGCCGAGGTGGGTGAGGCCATTGGTGCTGCTGTGGAAGGGCGCAAAAGCGCTGTCCAGCAGCGCAAATTCGCTCATATCAACGTCTATAGAGAGTTTGTGTTAGAGTACAGTTGGCTTGAGAAGGTATAATCTAGGAGACTTACTGTCGAAATCCATGACGGGCGATGAATTCACAGGAGGCGTGTTGAAGAGTGGAACGGGAGGGCGCGATTTGCCAACCATTTCTTGTTTGATTTGGATGGTTTCAAACATGATGGGGAACTTGAGGTCGTAGGGACGGTGCTCAAAGTACGCAGAGAATTGTATGTGTCGTGATAAATTGATTGTTATGTATACACTAAATGTATAAATAGTGACCAATATTTTACGTGCTAGATGTAGAGGCAAGACGGAGTCTCGATTCGGGAGCGGTTAGGGCGCAGGTGTTGCCAACAGGCTTAGAACACTTGGGGGAAACCATTTTGACAAAAAAGACAAGACTAGAAGTCTTGGAAAGAAACTGAAAGTTTGAGAAGAACTCGAAGACTAGAAAGTCGGGTGAAAGAGTTCAGATCGACCTAGAAGGAAGAGCTGAGAAGACTTGAAAAAAGAGGAGGGAGCGAAACGAATAAAATCGATTGTTTAACACATCTTGGGCGAATGTGATTGTATGACTAAATATGGCTTGATGTAAATTTTGGGTTGTAGAAAAAAAGAAAGAAAAAGAAGAAGAACAAAAGTCTACAATGCCCAATGCGAAATGCGGTGGTTTTGTACGAATTCGTCAAATGCGCAAGTTGTGTAGTGCAAGTTAGTAATCAATTTCATCCAGTGTACTGCTCACCTCTAATTACATCTAATATTAGCTGCCCTAACATTTCCCCCCATAACAAGGCTGTAGAAATGTTAGCGCTAGAGTACCTGCAAGGTTCTGGTACTTCCAGGTCCGCAATATTGGGCCCTAAAAGGCCTAGACTGCCTCGCTTTTATTGGCCGATCGAAGGGCGCATTTTTGACCGGGGCGGAGTTATGACTCACACACCACAACACGCTTTAGCCTAAAACAGATCGCCGAAGCAAATATTAGCGTTGTGAGAAGCCAGTAGTCGAGAAAGCCCTGACAATTCTCACAAACAACAGAAACTAAATGGATCCCAATCCACCCAAAAGGGTCGTATCAAAGATAAAGATACCACTACTTTTCAGGTATTAGTACATATGTATGTACTTTTCATGTACCACATAAGTGTCTGCATATGGCCATGCATGCACAAGTCCCATGTCCTTGTTGAATTTTTGGTATATTTTTTCTTCAGTCTTATCGGGCGTATTGCTGCTAACTGTCATTCTAATTGTGTAATAAGTACATATTAATATGGTCTGAAATCAAACTAGTCCACCATCACCAAGAAACCCGGCCATTTCCTACAATCTACTTAGATCTACCCAGGATGAATACTATGTATGTACATATGCTCGAGACAAAGAAAGACTCCTCAAATAGAGAGACGCCTCATCGCATGTAAGGTAATGGCTTACTATGTTATATTATTTAGTCCTACTACAAGCAAACAACCCTCCGTGACTCGATGGTTTGGACACCGCATATGATGAAACAGCACTCAAGCATCTAATATTTCCACAACTCCACGACTCAACCTGATTTAGTTGTGTTTTCCATAATCTTATCGTCCAGAATTTCTTTGTTTCCGTCCCGAAAATCCCTCATTAGTGCCAAAAACGTTGAGTTTTTCCATTTGTCATCGTCCTCATGGTCGACGGAGTCCAGAATCTGTCGTGCTACTTCGGATATATCAGAAGCCTTTTCAGACGAGACTGTCGTCTCCTGT
Source organism: Davidsoniella neocaledoniae (assembly GCA_009806295.1). Classification (NCBI taxonomy): domain Eukaryota; kingdom Fungi; phylum Ascomycota; class Sordariomycetes; order Microascales; family Ceratocystidaceae; genus Davidsoniella; species Davidsoniella neocaledoniae. The sequence goes on from RHDR01000343.1 coordinate 10,681, forward strand.
ACAGTCGTGTCTGGTGCAGATTCCATTGTCGGGAGAGTGACATCTGTATCGGTCCGCATCGAACCTCCGGGTAGTGGTGATGGATCCTCTTTGTTTATAGACATGTCCCTTGACAAGTCTTCCGCTAGTTGATCCATGATATCGTTGACTTCACTAAAGTCTTGATTTATCTCAAATTCCTGTAGATTGGTCGTTTCGCTATTTTGTGTCGCTTGCGTGTGCTCGCTCATCCATCTATCTACGTCAGATTGGAAAGCCGCTACTTGGTTGATAGGTTGAGGCATAGCATGTTGATGAGGAAAACGACCGTATATATGTGCTGCAGCCATTGGCGACACAAAAGGCAGTGGCATTTCTGTCCTGAACGGAGCAGCACCACTAGCATCTGTTGAAATTGCAAGGGCGCCTGGATGGACGCTGGTGGCCTGAAAGTTTACATTGCTTGCCTGGTGTATATTAGGTGCGTTGTTGATAGATGGCATTTGTACAGTTGGTAGATTGCCTAATGTTGGGAGCACACCAAACTCATTGTGCATAGGGGCCCCAGACATGAAATTGTTAAATTGGCTATCCAAAGACTCTGAAGGGTTGCCACTGCGAAATGTCTTTTTTTCGTGTCAATATATGTACGATACCGCATCACTACGAAAACTATACACCCAACTCACCTGTGAGCCCTGTGGGTTTTGGATTTGGCGGAGATCTTGTCGTAAGCTACGATCTTGGTCTTGGTGTTGAATGAGGCCTTTGAAAGGCGTCGACCCTCCACACATAGAATCCGACATTGTGTTTATAACGTATGAGAATCTTTGACTGTTTAATTATATAAAAATTATTTAGAAAATTAAAATTGTCGATTAAAAGAAGCCGAAATATAATGTGAGCATATAAACACTCCAAGTTATATGAAACTGACGTACATTGAGAATGGTTGGGGGGACGAGCCGAGGTCGTTGAAGTTTGGCCATAGATTACCCGGCGCATCATTATTGAAGCACAGAACGTGGTGATATGGTCACCCGACTCCAATTAATTGATATTTACTGTCGAGTTTACATGTGATAATACAATACATTTTTGGAATTCGATTTCATGGCAAAGAAAGGCTAATCTTTGATATAAGAATCTCTTTTTTTGAGTGATATGAAGGTTTACATTTTATTACAATTCTTCAATAACTTAATACAATGATTTTGTTCAAAGTTCGAATATATCAACTTCTATTACCTGTGAAACTGTAAGGGTTAGGATATCACATGATACGCCGACCCACTTCACGACGTGTCCTAATCTAGAGCTTCGTGCAGCTCTGGTATCAAGCTGTCTAGGGGAGCTTCGAAACATGTTTATATTAGACCGTAATTAAATACAGAAATCAATTGCGATAATACTCGATATAGCAACACAAGAACTTGACCTGACGAACGATCACCGATAAGTTATCTTACAAAAACTGCCCACCAATATGGTATATAACCACTTAACCTACATCGAATATGACGCTCCAGAAAGACAGACTTATGGACTAACCTATTCATCTTAGGCATCCCCAGTCATCTCGAACACCGGCCATGATGACATGATTGTATGATATAGCTTAACCCCACCTATCATGCTCGATTGTTTACTCACGAAATACCTTACCAGCATGATGCCGTCCTTGATTACTACGGCCGCCGACTTGCCACCTGCTCCAGCGACCGCACTATCAAGATCTTCGAGATCGAAGGGGAGTCGCAAAGACTAGTTGAAACTCTAAGAGGGTAAGTCGAAGCCTATCTTTTATCACTAACAGCTCGGCGACATCGTATATCTAACCACCAAAAATAATGGCATAAACAATAGACACGAAGGTGCTGTCTGGTGTGTATCATGGGCTCACCCCAAGTATGGAAACATTCTTGCGTCTGCTGGATATGATGGCAAAGTCTTTATATGGCGCGAGCAGAACAACCAATGGCAGAAGGTCTGGGACACTCCCCGCCACAAAGCTTCAGTCAACATCGTGGCATGGTCACCACATGAAGCCGGCTGTCTTTTAGCGTGCGCATCATCTGATGGCTTCGTCAGTGTCCTGGAATTCAAGGACAATAACTTTGATTCTAAGGCTTTCCCCGCTCACAAAACTGGCGTGAACTCGGTTTCATGGGCACCTGCTACTAGCCCCGGCACCATTGTTAGCAGCACACCAACTCCCGCGGCGACCGGAATCCGCCGATTCGTTACTGGTGGCTGTGATAACTTACTGAAACTATGGACCTACGATACTGCTTCCCAAAATTATGTTCAAGATGGCGAAGCTCTGTCTGGTCACTCGGACTGGGTGAGAGATGTTGCCTGGTCTCCTACTGTTCTTCGTAAATCATACATTGCGTCGGCTTCCCAGGACAAGACTGTGCGTATCTGGACTTCAGATGTCTCTAAGCCTAACGAATGGTCTTCATACACCATTTCTTTCGACTCACCTGTCTGGAAGGTTAGTTGGTCGTTGAGTGGGAATGTTCTGGCCGTTAGCGGCGCGGATAACAAAGTGACATTATACAAGGAAAACCTTGATGGTAAATGGGACTGCATCAAGACAATTGAGGAGTAGAATGGCATTTTTTTGTTTCATTTTTGGGGTATTATATTAGATACACATTGCACTACATGCCATACCATCATTGCGATTGGAACTGATAAGTCGTGATAGTTATTTGAACATCAAGTGGCATATATTCGGAGTATTAATAAAGAAAAAAAATACCAGGGATGGCAGTTATGTATTTTAGAAAGTTGTACCATAACAATTTGTGTATATAAGATAACAATCGATTTGAAAAAAGAATCTGGGGAGTCCGTACATGAGATTGATAAAGATAGGGAAAAATAAAGAAAAGAAAAATCAAAAAAAGAATAAAATATGAAAGAAAGGAGGAGACTTAGAACCACCAAACAACATACATAAAATTGGCAGTACTTCGAGCCAAGTACTTGCATGCTGTTTTATGTGGAACTCTTGGTCCAAGATAAAACTCAAGACACAAACACACCGCTCTACTTACGATGCTTTTTTTGTTGTGTTGAGGAGATATATCAGGTTTATCTTAGACCGATGACACTCATCTCCAGTGTCCAGACACGACGAATCCAGACTTTCAAAGGTCCTTCAACACCTTCGACATTTTGAAGCTCGACACCTTCCCACCAGCAGCGTCTAGCAGGCTTTCTCCAGAAGAGTAGAAGCTTTTGCGCCATGCCAACGGCATTCTGGCTGGCATCAGTTCCGCGAATATCACTACGGAGACGAGCCAGAGCTAAACTGCAAATGACTGTCTTGTTAGGCTCTCCGGCACGGTGACCCCAATGGTCATCATGGTTGAAACCACTGCGAGATAATATGTTAGTACAATGTAGAAATATAAGATATATGCTTAGATGGTGATACATACCCAGCAGTCAGCATCTCGATAAGATGTGCTTCAGTAGTACCAGGCTCGTCACTGCGCTTCAAGCCAGAAAAGATGCCTTTTTGTTCCAAGAGTACAGAGGAAGCAGCGCGTTTCACCTGTAGCATTTCGTCCTGTGCGATATCAGCGCGCGGTGGTATAACGTAGAAATCAAGGTCCTCGCGAAGAACAATGATTCCAGCTCTACGACCGTCCTCGCGGTTGGATAAAGCATCATTTGACTCGCTGTCGGATATCTCTGAGGGAATGGACTGGGCGACATTTCTAAAGAATTCCAGCATGTACTCTAGAGAGGCCGGGTCATACTATAGAGAATCAGAATTAGAATCGAAATAGCAAAATCTAAGATAAAAAAAGCATTTAACATACGTCAACTTGGATTGTATCATTCTCGCTGAATCCACCCATCTGACCATCAGGAAAGAGGCCATTTGGGAATAGAGACAGCAGGACGAATTCGGGTAGCGTTAAGAGTTCATCACGAGATAGGACAAAACGGGATCCCCTATTACAGGTAGATATACATTAGTTTAACCATTGATACATGCGAATTCAAAGGGTTAAAAAGGGTATTTGACTTACCGTAGGTCCATAGCAATGGTCTCATCGGCGCCGACATCTAGAGATACGGATACAGTTAGAGCTTTGTTGCGAGTTTGCTTTTGTGACCAAAGCGCAAAAAAAAGACATAGTGTGTCTGGCTCAACATACCTCCAACAGGAACAATCGAAGGCCCTCCTCCCTGTTGAACTTGGGTGATGAGACTCGAGGGACCACCGGCGGCAGCCATGACGTATGTAAAAGAAAGAAGTGGACTAGAGCCCTCTGAATAAGCTGGAGGTGGTTCTGAGTCGTCGTTTTTCTTCACCGATTCTGTAGGTTTATTCGGTGAAGTTGGCGTAGGTTGATGGCTAGAGAGAGATGGATATGGATCGCTCGCGGAGTTTGTCGAATTGGGAGTGATGGCGGAAGAAGAGCCGATGTAGGTTGAAGAAAGAGGGTCGTTGGAAGAGTCGTTGGGTGTATTCTGGACGACAGACTCAGTTTGCGCTTTATCAACGACAATCGTAGAAAACGAATTATGTGCAGATATCGAAGGCAATGGTGATAATTCTATACCAGTAGCAGTAGCACAGGGAGGTTGCGTATTAACAACAATCGGTCGCGATGTAGAACCGGACTCAGGGATGGAACTGGCGCTGGCTGGGAAAAGCTCCGAGAAAGGCGGTGGCCGAGAGCACGAAGACGAAGCTTCAGAGACCGGGTATCCAGGGGGTGGAGGATGATGGCGGTGGGTAGCAGACGTTATTGTCACTGCTGCTGCTGCTGCTGCTGCTACTGCTGCTACTAGGGAGCGAGATTTTGGCTGATTTAGCTTCAGCTCTGACCTATCGTCCTCAGAATCAATGATGGGCGATGCCTGAGAAGGCTGTCCCGTGACAATCGAATTACTCTGTAATGGAGACAACGTGGCTTTGGGACATAAGAATCGACTTTGAAGAACGTGTGATTTTTTTAATGATAGCAGAGATGATTAAGAGAAAAGCTAGAAGGGAAAAAAAAATGAACAAGAAAAAAAACTGACCAAATTACGAGGCGTAACCGTGACAGTCTGAAGGGCGGTAGAGCTGGAGCAGCGATTTGTTAAGGCGGTAAAGGACTATAAAGGACTAGCGATCCACGGCCTTGTCGCTTTGATAGTGGGATGGCTGGGGGTGGGCAGGGTCAGTTCTCTAGTCACTTTATTTTTGTTTGTACCCATACAGTACTGATAGAGAGCACTATGTAGAGGCACTGTTACTATTGATCTTTTGATAGGATGAGTAGAGAGAACCAACACTAATTTAAGCAACATGGGTTCTATCAACCTCAGGACAAATTACTGAAGACGTTGTAGTATTGGGAGCAGAGCATCAGAACAGGAAAAAATACAAGAAAATAAAAAGAAAGAAAGAAAACCTGCATATGCATGCCGTGCAGAACGCGACAAGGCGTTGATTGTATGTACAGATACTAATTAGTATATACTATGTTTTTCTATACTGTGGTGATGATGGGCTACTGCATTTGTACTCCATGTTTAGTTATCGAATCGGTCTAGTTACCGCAATGGATAGTTACAACTATAAATTTAGCTTAGTAAATATTACAAAGTGTTTGGCAGGAGCATATCTTTAATAATTCACGGCATTCTTGTATAACTATGTATAGACAAACAACTATACAGAGTACAAAATTACATCCTACGATCCCCATTAATGATGATACTACTGAGCTTCTAACTAACATGTGGCTACAATAGAACTATGATGTGCTCTGATGACCAAAAACAAACAAAGGAAAGCCCCTTTACAAAGATGAGAGAAACACGGTATGGGATTTGACGTTTCGCCCTCTAATTAGCCCTCTAGTTAATATAACAAAAAAAATAAGCGGTTACTTTGTGATGGGATGAGTGGGTCACTAAGCGCTGAACAAAGATGGCGTTAATTTAGCCCAGGGTTTGTAGAAAAAGTTGGAGGTGGAGCTAAAGGAAATAAAGAGAGAAATTTAGGGTTTAAGATGTATTTCTAAAGCAGCCAGGCATCCTTCTCATGTTCAGCTACAGATACACATCAATCAGCATCGTCCCCAAATATGTCTCTGAATACATCATCAGGGGGTCGGGAGGCTACTGGAGTATTCACTACGGGAGTCATTACTGCAATACCATCTGCTCCTGGCTGTTCAGGCTTTGCACTGTAATGGGGTTTAGAAGATGTATGATCTGCCGAGCCAGACTCTTGCTTATGGTTGGAATCGGCACTTAAATGCTGCACTGGTATTCCAAAGCGCTTACAAAGTAGACGCACCGGGACAAATTCTTGGTAGGAACGAGTCAAGTTACCATACATTCCAAGTTTTGCAGCCTCGGAAGTAGCGTCATCAGACTTGATAGTAGTCTTAGGGCTGTCACTATCCGATAGTGATGCTGTTTTGGTACCAGATGATGGCGCAAAACGTGACGCCATGAGACCGGTCATGGGCTTGAAAATCCGCGCGCAATTATAGAACTCGGATAACTCGAGCTTCAACTCATTAATAGACAGACCACCTGGCAGCTCTGTTACCGTAGCTTGTTTCGCTTGAACTCGAAGATACAATATGTACCGCTGTAGTTTACCTGGATCGGCGTGATATGGCCCTCCTTGAGTGCCTGCCCGAGTGAGAGCTGCAAGGGCAGATTCACGGTCTAGTGCTGGCGAGCTATCATACACATCCTCTACGGACATGGTGGCTGTGTCCAATTGTGGTACAGGACAGCCTTTTGCCAAGGGAAGATCTGATTTACCACTGACAATTGCTAGACGGGCTCGTGCTTCTGGAGTAATGAAATCAAATATTGATTGTCCGGGAAGCTGCTTTTCACCCAAGACAGCGCCGCGAGCCTGGGGGTTCATTGTGGGCGTTGACAACTTTGTGATATCACGGGAAGTCGCCCCATCTGATCTTGATAAGTTTGATACCCAACCACTGGGAACCGCTGGAGGGGTGTAGTCTGGAGCTGTGTCTGAGGTCTTTATGATTGATGTCCGTATAGATAGGACAAAGCCTTCCGGTGCTTTGAGCAAGTTTGGATCTTGGACAGCGAGTTTGGACACTCTACTACTTGACTTTACAGCAGGCGTGGTATTGGCTGACTTCTTTTTAGACTTTTTAGTATCTTTTAGAGTTTTGGCTTTGCCATAACTGATACGAGGCCCTAGGTCTTGGTCGCTATCGTCGTCGTAGTAGCCATCATCCGATCCATATTCCGTGGACTGAGTGGTCTTTCGTTCTGACAAGCGGGAAGCCCCTAGCTTTGTTATGAGCGGAGTTACACGAGACGCTTGTTCTTGTTTGCGATTCTCCGCACTAACTCCAGCAAGGCTTTCGGAAACAGCAGGTTTGGATCCTAGCCCTGACTTATTCACTTTGTTTGAGGCTGTTGGAACGACAACATCTTCGGGCGCAAAGAGATACTCCGAAGGTGGGCCGGGTGCATCTGACATTGAAGTTTCACCAACATGTAGACGAGCAGGCCTCAGAACTTTAGGGCCTATGCCTTTACCGTGCTGCCATCCCATCTTTTTGAGAAGTCGATAGCCAGCAGTGTCAACTGTTGGATGGAACAAGCCCATCATCTGGAATTCATTTCCAGGAAGTGGCAATTTGCTTGACTGAAAACCAGAGAAGGCCTCTGTAGACTGAAGAGCTTGAGACCGAGCCGAATCTTCCAAGTCCTCCTCGTCCATGAAATCTTCGGGCTTCTGGGAAACGAGATTTTGGTTATCCTGTCTAGAATGATCTCCACGTTTGGAAACGAATGTAGACGGTGCCCATCCTTCTTTAGATCCAACTGTGTTGAAGTATCTAGAAGCATATGATTTTATTTTCTTTAGTTATATGATGTTCTCGTGGCCAATACTACGTGCTATGAAATCTACGGTGGGAGTCATTCTATGGGAAGATGGTGAGTTTTTCTTATAATACGTACCCTGCACTCCAACCACCGGTGAAGGCGCCGTGAAAATTTCGGCGTCCTTTGGCATCGCGGGCTTCTTGGAGATGTAACGGAACAAAAGCACCGCGATCGTTTTGAGATGCTGGGATTGGTGCGCCAAAAACGGCAAACGGTGCCTCGGCAGAAGCAGACTCGTCCTCAAAGGCAGACCATGATCGCTTGGATGTCATTGTATCATGTGAAGATAAGATAGACGATATGAAATAAAGGCGCTATTGTACGCACCTTGCGCAAAGGTAAAACGATAAATAAGAGAGAAAAAAAAGTAAGAGTTTAAATGGCGCGTGCTATTATGCGAGTTTGATAATTAAAGGTGAGAAGAAAAGCAAAGTAATGAGGAGGTGTAGCCTAACCGGCTCAAAGGCTGCTGCAGTAGTTCGCCATGATTTTGATGAATGAAGTTTTTGATAGTATGGGAAATAATGGGGCTGATCAAAACATTAGGTACTAGCTATTTCTAATGCTTTTCTTTGATATACATACAAGTTAGCAAGTCTCAAAAAGCAGGGAGAAAAGCAAAGCTATGAATATACATGTGTGTATAGATGTATCTGTAAATCTGCAAGCATTAGTCTATACATAACAGTACCAGATACGGCCGCAGCTAACAGGTTTGGTGACAATGGTATAACCCTAATCCGGCAGTTGAGGTAAGCTCGATTAAGATTACAGCCTTCTTGAAATGAGTTTTCTATTTTAATACAGGTTCGGTTTGAGGGAGTGCTTGTCTCAAATGAGAGTAAGATGCTCTTGTTTTCTGTAATGTGAGTTATACATATGTGCAGCCTAGGACTCTACAAAAAAAAGAAGAAGATACATATAAAGTGAAAAAAAATAACTAAAAACGCCAACTCTACTTTGATGTAGCGGGGAACAAATACGATTAACCTCCACTTGATACAGTTTACCCACTGCCCATGCACAAACTGAAACTAGGTCAACACAGTGCATACACCGTGTTGATTAGGGCGGCACAGCAATAATTAGTGCTCGGTACACAGTGCATAGTGACTAACCCCCCCTTTACCACTGATAGCCTAGAAGGCCTGCCTATAACATACATTACCTGACGCTCCTTTAGTGTCTTTTGTCCAGTAACTGGTGGCCAGTAACTGGTTGGCCAGAAACGGAGACGACAGGCAAGCTTGGTTGACGGATTAGTTGACTAAGTCTCTCCAACGAAGCAGAAAGAAGGATGCAGAGAAGAAAGGCAAAAGCCCCTAACAACGTGTCTAACTGGACTCAGAAGTGAGTGTACAAGGCAAGGGACAAGGGATAGCAACTCATGAGGGTACATGGATGGGCTTTTTTTGTCATTTTTTTGTTCTTATTTACATGTACATAGAAATGTCTGTACTTCGTCACTCATGACCGACCTGCATTACGCCGATTTGCAGCCCGTCAATCGTAGTCGGTCGCATGCATGTAGATGTAAATGTAGATGTATATTGATGATGTTTTGGATGCTATACACAGAATTGTATAGCTGATTATATTACTCCAGTTATATTTTATTTTACTCGCTACTTTAGGCCTGTCCTATCGGGGATCTGACCTCTTCTAGTAGTACTATTAGTAGTAGCATTCTACCGAATCCATCATTTTGTTCCTTAAGTCCTCAATATCTTTGAGCTAAAAGTTAGAGCTAAAAGAGCAAAGACTAAAGCACAGCACAGCAAAATCGACCAACAAATTGTCAAGCTGTTTTTTTTTTGTCTACTTGCCTTCGTCTTTCCATTTCCATGCAACGTCGCCTTGTCTTTTCAAGCTTGGGGCTCTTTTTTCTTTGGTTGTCTGTCGCTTCTTTTTCCCCCGATTAAATCCATAAATCCATACAATCAAATCAATCAACCATCTGCGAGCGAATAGCCTCATTTTGTTTTTCGGTTTCTTCTCCCTGCCACATCTCGTCCATATTCTTAGTTCTTTTCTTAGTCCTTAGTGCTGCTGCTGTTGCTGCTGTTGCGCACTCGCTTTCACTTTGCCAATCACGGTCTGCGCATCAACACCACCAGTCAGGCCTATACCAGACCTACTATAACCGAAACTGCTATACTATACCAGGCCTATATTCCCCTAGGCATAGACATAGGCATAGCAGTGTTCTTCTTTCCTGATCGTCACTGCGAGATCTCCGACAACACTACGACTACATTGTTCTAATAATACATTCACAAGCTATTCGCACTGCCTGCCCTCTGCTTCTTGGCACACCCAACGATACCAGCTCTGATACCGGTTCTATCGACCCAGCATTGTCTCCTCCACGACTGCTGCATGCGAGTCCCAGCCCTCGTCTAGAAGCCCTATCGTCATGACTACGTCTCTTTCTGCTCACTCGGAATCTCAGCGTTACGGCCCATCTCGACAATCTTCCACGCGATCCCGCTCCCAACATCGTCGTTCTGGCTCTGGATCCGACAGTCGCACTCCTGATACGCCCTCCAAATCCTCATCAAGCCCCAGCCATTCTCGCCGGCCTTCAGGCTCCCGTTCCGGCCCCGATTCTCGCTCGCCGCGAGACTATGCGCAGGCTGGCTCTGGCTCTAACACTGTGAACAACCACACCAGAACCGCCTCTAATTCCCACCCTCCTCTCAGCGAACACGGCCGTCCTCACCGTCGCTCCAATTCCAAGTCGGACCATAGCTCCAAAAGTAATCGTCGGTCCTTTGAAATGGCCGATCCCTCTACTCCCGGCGGTGCACCATCGGCACCTCCCGCAGACAGTCGTTCTACGGGCCATTCCCATCATCAGTCGAAACCCAGCAAGTCCCGTTCCAGTATCCCGACCCCCTCAGGTAAATGGCTGCTCGGGAAGACTGTCGGCGCTGGTAGTATGGGCAAGGTCAAGCTTGCTCGGAAAGAAGATGGCAGCGAACAAGTATGAATCAACCCCCATCCTCCTCCTCCTCCCCAATTGCAAGCAAATCACAGAAGCCTTGAAACTAATTACGCCTCTTGCGCCATGTCTAGGTTGCCTGCAAAATCATACCCCGCGGCTCGACAGAAGAAAACCACCATAGCAAAGCCGAAAAAGAGCGTGCCGACCAGTCCAAGGAAATCCGAACCGCGCGTGAAGCCGCCATCGTCACGCTCCTGCACCACCCATATATCTGTGGCTTGAGGGATGTCGTGCGTACCAACTATCATTGGTACATGCTTTTTGAATATGTCAATGGCGGCCAGATGCTCGATTACATCATCTCTCATGGGAAGTTGAAGGAGAAGCAGGCGCGCAAGTTCAGTCGCCAAATCGGCAGTGCCCTAGACTACTGTCACCGCAATAGTATCGTCCACCGCGATCTCAAGATCGAAAACATTCTTATCAGCAAAACGGGCGATATCAAGATCATCGATTTCGGCCTAAGTAACCTCTTCTCCCCCCGGAACCATCTGCGCACTTTCTGCGGCAGTTTATATTTCGCAGCTCCAGAGCTTCTACAAGCACGAGCTTATACTGGTCCCGAAGTCGATATTTGGAGTTTCGGCATTGTTCTATACGTTCTTGTATGCGGCAAGGTTCCCTTTGATGATCAAAGCATGCCCGCCCTGCACGCCAAAATCAAGAAAGGCGTTGTTGACTATCCAAACTGGCTCTCGAGTGGTAAGTACGGCCTATTTCTCAAACAACTCTGCCAACTATTGATACTAACTGATATACAGAATGCAAGCATCTCATGTCTCGTATGCTCGTCACTGATCCCAAGCTCAGAGCAACAATGCAAGAAGTTCTTAACCATCCATGGATGGTGAAAGGCTGCTCTGGTCCACCAGAAAGCTATCTCCCTACTCGTGAACCTCTCAAGCTTCCTCTTGACAATGAAGTAATCAATGCCATGACCGGCTTCAATTTTGGAAACTCTGAAGCTATCAAGAGCCAGTTAATCCGGACCATCGAATCGGAGGAATACCAGCGAGCCATCCGCCTCTACGAGCGTGAAAGAGAGATCCCTCTACCTGTAAAAGACACCGAGAAGAAGCGCGGCTTTGGCTTCGACTTTTACCGTAGACGGAACTCTTCCAACAGCCGTGATACTTTGACTGCTCCTAGCTCAGAGATCCTTTCACTTGGAAGCGACCCTTTGAATGCCTTTAATCCTCTAATTTCAGTCTACTACCTAGTACGCGAAAAGCAGGATCGTGAGCGCCTAGAAAGAGGCGGTGTGCCAGATGCCGTACCCAAGACCCCGAAGACCCCATCAGCAGACATCGCACCACCCCAAGCTGCCCATACCAATTCGTCCACCTATGAGATGCCGGGTGAAGCTGTTACTGGGGGTCGTACACGTCCCCGCGCTCGAACCCACGGCGAAGACGACATACCCGATAGTGTTGCTGCTGCTCGCAAACCGCCTATGTCTCCTGTCGCCCCTCCACCACCTCAAGATATCCGGCCTGAGGCCTCCAAGAAAGAGAGCGGTGCATCAAGTCTTCTTCGTCGCTTCAGCACTCGGAAACGGAGAGAGCCTGAGCGCTTGGATAAGGATCGCTCTCATCCTCCTGTTGTTCAGGTGCATTCGCCCGGCTTGGAATCCCCATCCACGCCCGTAAGAGCTTTAGCATCCGCCGAGGACGCCGTGATGAGCATGATGCTGCTGGCACTCATCCCCGTGCAGGCACTAGCCAACCTCAACATAGCGCTCTTCTTAGCCCCCCTCCTTCTGCCGGTGGTACTCGAAAGAAGGGACTCGGCCGCTCTACTAGCGTCAATTCTGCTGAAATGAGACGGAGAGTCTCTAGTCGAACACACAAGGAGCCTCCCATGACTAGTGGTTCAGACCATTCAGGCAATGATGAATCGCCCCACGAACGCAAATCACAGCCTATCTCCCGATCGACATCCGCTCGCATGGCTAGCAGCAGCCATAGCAGGATGGAAAATTCACATCAAAGACGGACTCGTCGTGACGATATACGTGAAGCAAATGTCCCCGAGGAAACCGACCAGGAACTCGAGAATCATATGGGCACCTCAACTGACGGACTTAATGATTCCGAGTTAGCTAAGCCTGTATATCTCAAGGGACTCTTCAGCGTTTCCACAACCTCTCCAAAGTCTGTCCCAGAAATTCGCATTGAGCTAAAGAGGGTACTCAAGCAACTCGGAGTAGATTATATCGAAATCAAGGGTGGTTTCAGTTGTCGTCGTTCTCCCAGCATCGATCCAAACGCTGGTGCTGAAGCTCCGTTGAGCCCTAACCAGTCGGGACACAGACGCCGGTTCAGTTTTGGAACCTTGCGTACAGGCAACGAACGCGAAGATCTCAGAGAACTTGATCGCAGTGCTCCTCGCACGCCCGGTCGAGGCCCAGCTGACCGCAGCTACTCCAACTCCGATGTATCCAGCGAAAGCCTCCCTCGTGAAACCGGGAACTCCTCATCTCGACGCCCCGTCGGTGAAACGACTACACAGGTCCAGAACGACCTCGGTGGAAATATTTCTCTAGAGTTCGAAATCTTCATTGTCAAGGTTCCATTGTTGTCTCTCCATGGAATTCAATTCAAGAGAATGACAGGTAACACTTGGCAGTACAAGAATATGGCTGATAAAATTCTTCATGATCTCAGACTTTGATCTGCGTAACTATACTACTACTATATCTAGACGAGAAATATTAAACACTCAAATGTAGATACTTGTGGTCTTTTGTTTTGTTTTGTTTTTCATAGCAACTACTACTATTTCTATTCTTATTCTCTATTAGTCAATATTTCTCCAGGTTCAAAATTCTTGATTTTTAATTAAAATATATATATCCCATAATTATCATGAGCGCATGGTCATCGCGTTAGATTGACGTTTGAAAGTTCAATGCGATGATCGTTAAATAAAGTTAAGTCAAGTACATGTATGTGCGCTAACCCTAACCCTAAACTCGCTCAGCCTTGCGCATTTTCTCGCCTTATATCTATGGCTTCCAACGCATTTCTATTGGCCCCTCAAACAGAACGACATTCAGTCCAATTGTTTGCAAACGTCAAGACCACAAACATCCAAATTGGTGCGCAAGACTCTTTATCAATCGGCTACAAGGCTCAAATTTGGCAGCTCAATCTCGCATTCCACATTTCCTAATTCCACATACACAACTTCTACACGCCATACCATTCAGTACAGCGACTCGACAGAATTCACCACCGAAGCTTGATTTTACCATCACCAACGAACCTGTATAGATCTGTATAGATCAATTACTCCATTCGAGACCCACGGCTACACATCTACTACAGCTTTTAATCCAACTAGTTCACTGTGTGTGTTTCTCCGGAACTGCAAGTTGAATTTTATGCTTGTCGATCTTTAAAAACCTCAAATTCTGACCCAAACGACGTCCCCCCCCCGAACAAACCGACAAAATGATGCCTGCACAACATGTGTACCATAATCACCAATTCCATGCACAGTCCGAATCGGCATGGATGCAGCAACAATCTCAGCAGCAACAGCAGCAGCAGCAACAACAACAACAGCAACAACAACAACAACAGCAGCAGCAGCAACAACAACAGCAACAACAACAGCAACAGCAACACCTAGCTGCGGCTGCAGCTTCTGCGGCCCAACAACAGCACTTCAACCGTATGAACAATCATGGCCAAATGGCCGGAATCCCGAATGCTCATGGACATGAAGCAGGCCATGAAATGCTGGTCTCTGAAGACAATCGCAGGACCATGGCTTTTATCGCAGATCTGCTGAACGAAGGCACCCGCGAAGCTGCGCTCTTAGAACTCAGCAAAAAGAGAGAGCAAGTCCAAGAGCTGGCATTAATACTGTGGCATTCTTTTGGTATGTAGTATATGAACATATGCATCATCATCTCTTACTTCGAAATCCGTCATGCTAATATTCCCTTTCTTCTAGGTGTCATGACCTCTCTTCTCCAGGAAATCATTTCGGTTTATACGCTACTCAGCCCTTCACAACTAACAGCCGCGGCCTCCAACAGAGTCTGCAATGCTTTAGCTCTTCTACAGTGTGTAGCTTCGCACAATGAAACTCGATCCCTATTTCTGAACGGTTAGTCCTTGTCTTGCCCGTTGCCGATATCACGATTGAAATGGATCGCCAAAAACTGACAGTAACTCGTGTATGATAGCACATATCCCCCTGTACCTCTATCCATTTCTCAACACCACGTCGAAGTCAAGACCTTTCGAATACTTGAGATTGACCTCTCTCGGTGTCATTGGCGCACTAGTGAAGAATGATTCTACGGAAGTCATCAACTTCCTCCTTACGACTGAAATCATCCCCCTATGCCTGCGCATCATGAGACGGGCTCCGAGCTAAGCAAAACAGTAGCAATTTTTATTGTTCAGAAGATTCTTCTTGACGACAATGGTCTCAACTACATCTGTGCTACATATGAGCGGTTTTACGCGGTGGGTACCGTTCTTAGCAACATGGTCACTCAACTTGTTGAACAGCAGACAGCCAGATTGTTGAAGCATGTGGTCAGATGCTTCCTGAGGTATGTCTATGAACTCGCATTATCATTGACAACATCAGAATATCCCGCGGGTATACAATTTCCAGACTAACAAATTGAACTATGTAGACTTAGCGACAATGCCCGAGCACGCGAGGCCCTGAGACAGTGCCTCCCCGAGCCTTTGAGAGATGCGACATTCTCAGCCGTCCTTCGCGATGACGCAGCGACAAAGCGTTGCCTTGCCCAACTTCTCATTAACTTGGCTGACCCAGGTGTTGATCACAGCGCGAGTGTTCATAATATTTAGAAACTACGTCGTCTAGATCAAGTCAGCTCGCATCACCGTATGCCAGCGTAGTGACACTAATATGATTAGAGGGAAACAGTGACTGGCACAATAGTACGCTGGTCAGTCTCCTACACATATTAGCGCAAGCATAAGTCACTTTAAACAGAAGTATAACTAACAGCACCATCAGACTTTGGTGTTGTCTGATCTCCATTATTGGAGGTATGGCTATACCATTCAATACGGGATTCTATGCAAGAAGCTTCGAGCATCTTCATTGTAGACTAGAGATATACTGTACATTGGCCTGGAGAGAAACATGTTTGATAATTGAGATGCCATTTGTAATTATGGCTTTTAGGTATCTTATTGGGGCGTTTTTGATTCATTATTATACTCAAAAAGTTGATGCAATGACTACCATTGCTGGCTTGGTTGTATTATGGAAATACAGGAACATTATTAATACTAGCAGCAGCATACAAATGAAGAGCATATAGAGCGATTATAATCAAGTGTATTTGTTTCAATATCTGTCTATTTCCTATATTTAATGGATAATTTCGAATAACTATCTTCTACGAGATATGTCTGCCTTAATATGCGTTCATGAGGCATAGGAATAGCTAAATGTAGTTAGCTTCAAAACAGGAAGAAATGCAATACTACATGTACACATGTGTACAGGTAAAAGGCAATTTTGTGAAGATTTTGGCAGCAGGCAGCAATAACATGAGATAATGGGGATAGATAAGAAGAAGAGTAAAAATAATAAGAAACATAGACTTGAAGAAAAATCCATTAGATGTGTGTATGCTTTTCTATCTAACTAATGGCACTGTTTATACTCAGGTGGTATATTCCAGACAACATGGGTCATAGTGACGATGTCTAGTTACTACATGTACATAGCTATAACAACAGGTAATACTGGTTCAATAGAGAGCATACTTCACAGTGCTAGATCACAAGGCTGAGCAGGCAACAAGAGGAAACGAAGTACGCAGAGAGTCAACAAAGACATTATCCCATCCTAGATTCCAAACACCGGGACAACCTCGCCCGGTTCTACGGGGCATTAGTCATCTGGACATAGGCAGACACATTGTTGACTAACGCCATCTTAGTAATTCATAGACGGATGACAAACACACTCATGATGTTATACAAGATATCATTTTTTTATATGTGTGATGTTTGGCAGTGCCCTGTTGACGAATATGAAGTGAAGATCAAAAAGGCATTTGTACAGAGTACAGCGGTCTTGTCGTGGATCAGGGCGCAAATCGGTCTCTTGCAAGTAACTCTCTGTTCTCGGCATGTACCTGCTCGGGTTTCCCCAGTTTTAAAATTCCCCGATTTTCTGATTTTTCCACACCTTTTCCCTCCTTATAACAAAGATATATCACCAGACCATTATACTAATATACTACTATACAACTTGACTATTATACA
The DNA here is from genome assembly GCA_009806295.1 of Davidsoniella neocaledoniae. NCBI lineage: Eukaryota > Fungi > Ascomycota > Sordariomycetes > Microascales > Ceratocystidaceae > Davidsoniella > Davidsoniella neocaledoniae. The sequence goes on from RHDR01000343.1 coordinate 27,856, forward strand.
ACTACTCATTATGTCTACAATAACGGATCTGGAATTTAGACTTCAAGAATTATCCCCAAAAAAAAACCCAAGATCTCAGAAGCCAGGAGGCAAGTGAACAACATGAATTTCAGCGACAACTGCACCAGCTCCAACAACGACATGCAGAAGAAGTAAGCCAGTTCAATAGTCAGCATGCTAGGCTACAGTAAGAATACCATGAAGTTCAACAACGGTTGTTGATTGCACAGTCCCGTTCAGATGATCAACAATTTGAACCCCTTCGCCAACACTGGAAACAGCGGAAATTTCCAATAAATCATTTACCTCTATACACTCATGAAATACCACTCGTGATGTTCGATTAGAGATTCAAACCCTCGTAAACAATGCTGGATGGACCACCCGAACCGTAGCCTCAGATCTTGATCTTACAGTAAGAGAAGTCCAATACGCCATGAGAAACCCAGTGACCCCTCATCGAGCACGTGACCCATCTCCTAAACTTACACTAGCCCAAGTCAACGAGTTAGTTGAGTTTGTGCGTGCAAGCCCAGAGGGCCGAAAAATGTCATATGAAGAGCTAGCCGGATTCATGAGATGTATTGCTCGCAGAAAGCCCCCGATCTCAGAGCAAGTACGTCAACAGAGGCTTGCTTTTGCTCAGGCTCATGTTGATTGGACTCCTGAAGACTAGAGTCACATTGTCTAGTCTTATGAGACTTGGGTAAAAGACGGGAAACACACAAGAACTTGGGTAACTAGGAGACCAGGAAAAGAACTAGATCCAAGTTGTGTGGTGAATCGCTGGCAGCGAAGAAAAGGCTGGATGTTTTGGAGCTGTTTTTCCGGAGTTACAGGTAAAGGTCCCGGCGTCTTCTGGGAAAGATCATGGGGAACCATGACTTCCTCAAATTACTGTATCAAAATCATCCCAGTGTTAGGCGAGTGGATGAAGCCTTTCGAGTCTTTCGAGTCTAGAGTTTATGCAAGATAATGCTCCTTGCCATAAAGCCAGACAGACCATGGAAGAGTTTCGATCTCGTGGTATCACGGTCCTGGATTGGCCACCTTTCTCACCAGACCTCAACCCGATCGAAGCTGTTTGGCATGAGATGAAGTTATATATCCAAAGAAACCTCTCGGAGGCTCTTCGCCTGGAGGAATTTCAAAATGCAGTCCAAGAGGCTTGGGACAATATTAGCAGCGAGTACCTTCATGAACTCCTAGTTTCTATGAAGATTCGTTGTGAGGTTGTCATCGCTGCCAATGGGATGTACACTAGGTACTAGTTTGAAATATATATGGTATTTTAATACACACAGTTATGAATGAAACAGATCTTATATACATAGTTTCAACTTGATATAGTTATATCGTGAAATTTGCCGATAGGCACAATTCCAACATCTCACAACAGATTTCATCACTGTCCTTCTTATTAGTCAACTAAGGCCTCTAGATGATGACTATTTCCATTGATTATAGAAATAAACAAGGGATTGTTAATGATAATAATGACATCGGTTAATACAGTGTTCAATACGGTTATAATACCGGGTACATGTCGAGAACAGAGAGTTACTTGCAAGAGACCGATCTACGCCCTAATCCTACGACAAAACCCAACCGCTATACTCTGTATGCGTATATGCACATATTAAATTGCATAAAATATATGTAGGATTCAATGGTAATGATGTTGTATCGAAATTGCTATTGTAGCGTCTAGTTCTACTTCTAGCACAATGTGGTATACATGTAGATTGGTGGTTGCAGTATAGTAGTCAGCTAATAGAGAGTTTATCGAATTAAATCTGGGTCACTCTGGGTTACTCTGATATATCTCTGTATAAATTGAGTAAAATGAGCGAGCGATTCTGTTTGGGCGACAGAGCTTCACCGGTCGCAGGGATTGTGATCCATATATGGTTTATATGGTGGGGCCTTGTTTGGTTTGGGGGCGGAAGGATCACGTTGGAAGGTGGAAGATGGTGCGATGATGCGACCAAGGCTGCCTTTTTTATGCTGCCCTTGATACTGCTCTTGCTCTGTAATAGAGACAAATAAGAACAATATAACTGTTGTAAAAACTCTACTTTCAGAATATCAGGAAAGAATGGACTCGCTTCCTCTGATTGATAATGGTAACTGCGGATCTTGGACTAGACTCCGACAGTATCATGTTTTTTTTTGCTCCTTGGATTTCCTTGTCTTGATCCGTTCTACCCTGTGACATTATTGACGTATGAAAAAAAAAATATATATATATATATATATATTACAAGACATCATGTCTATACACCCCTCCCCCCTTCTTCTATTCTCTAACCGACTCTAACTAAGACATAAAGAATATCAAAAAAGAAGCCAGTGGACGGTATAATATCCTTACATGTCCAACCGTCATTCCCCAACACGCTAGCGTTTATCTTGGCCGTTTGCTAGAAAGCTCATATAAGACTTGTAATGACCTAGCCTTCTTTTCCTTATATTCCCAAAAATGATAGACTCTACCTGCATGTGTAAAGCGTGAAGGAAGCCTAATGCATCTAAAACCAGAATGACAGTGTTTCTTCATGGATATAAATCTACAACCATACAGATATGTACTCAACTAGGGAGTTAAGCCATTTAAGGAATATGGAAATTATAGAGATTAGGTTTAAATACATGCTAGCGTGGGAGAGATATCCAAATCGTGAATATCAACTTATATTATGTGATATAATGTTTTCTCATCTTGTTTTCTTGGTCTAGCTTATTGGTTATGACCCAGGGTTAAGTTAATATGAGGGTTTAGTGTGAACGAGTGAGATGTACATACATGTGTTTGCCAATGATTATTACATGATGTACAGTAGAATGGACAGGCCTCACTAAGACAGTAAGGAAAGCTAATAGTGAGATCAAACCTTTAACAGTGCCAATTCTTTATTTTACTATTGTTTACACAAAGTGGCTACATATGCAGATAAGCGGACTATAAAAAAAGCTCAAGCAAAGTGTAACACCAGTTGAGGCCAAGCTCTACTTATTTTTTTTTTTACATGCATGCTCTCGAAACGAACAACGTGACGGTGTTTCCCTTCCTTTCCCTTCTGTCAAATACAGCTATATGGGCAAGTAACAGCCGGTATCAAGACATTGAAGAGGGAATAGGATGTATGAGAAAAGATGGCTATCGAAAAGTGAAGATAAAACCCAGCAGACAGCCAATCAACAAGGGGTCACAAGAAAAGAAGTCCTTGGATTATATTACCAACACGAAACTGAAGAGAGCAGATACAAGCGAGGGTCAAAAAATGACAAGGGACAAATAAAAACTAGCCTGTGCCAACAGCACCCCGAACAGAAAATCAGGTTTATATTACTTATCCAGATGAACGAGACCAGACCATCTTTAGCGATGAAGCCACCATCTTGCATATAGTTACCTCTTCTAGTAGTAAAAGATAGTGCCAAGTGAATCTGCTTGGTTGGCACTCAAGAATAAATCATTTTGTACTGTATGTGACTGTGATGAGCCTACATGTAGAACCGGATTCTCGTTCTCGACCAAGGCCCCCCTTCTCTGTTTATATTGTTGGTTATGCAATGTTTGCGTCTCCCCATTTTACAAATTTCGATCATAATCTGTTATTCAGATATGATATCGTAATACAATGCTTTTTATTATTCTATATTTTCTATTTTATTTGATATAATGAATGATATAACCGAAAAAAGGGTTGAGAACGAAACAAAGACAAAAGACGTCGAAGCATCTTTGGGGAGGAAGAATGGCATGATAGAGTCACAACGAAAATTGATTAAATATAGAAACATTTTCCAACCGCTACGTTGGACCTGAACAAACCAAAAGACTTACAAAATGTCCGCCCCATTTGAGCTTCCATTACTCATAGCTTTTTGACGCGTTGGGGTTTGACGAAGGAGTTACTGCATATAATACTACAATGGATGGCAGGAATTTAGACGCCACTCCCCTTCTCATGTTCATGGGGATAGAAGGAAAGAAAAGAAAAAAAGACTAGCTGAAGGGCCATAAGGATCGAGGTTCAACCATGAGTAAATATGATTAATGGCTAGATTGAACTTATCTAGCTTGGCTTCTGACCTGACGGATTCCTTCTGGGCAGATGAGGTTTCAATTCTATTCCAAGTTTAGTTATCTTTTCAGATCCGAAGCCAGGCCTAGGAAACATGGCATGCTACGGGAAGGTCAGGTCTCTAGAGGAGTTAGTCGTCTTTTCATCTGTTTCTATCTTTTGTCAATCATTCTTCCTGGTTGAATATATTACGATGAAAATGCAAGAAAAGTTGGTTTTGAACATCCACATTGGTACTTATAATAAAAATATTCAAAGACAAAGTTCTCATAGGGAAGTGAAATTGGGACTGTCATTGGAAGGAAAACGTTGGTGATGATTCCGAGATTAGGGTTGAGCAAAACATATTTTCTCTTCTTTTGGCTTGCATTCTTTCAGTTTGTAGTTGCACTGGAACTTATCAAACAAAAAAAAAAAGAGCTTGGGCTTCTTTAGAGTGAAAGCTAGGGAGGGGGGGG